>JASAND010002878.1:0-108168 GCA_030248195.1 Trissonchulus latispiculum
CTGCTTTAGCAACAAAGACTGAACTAGCATCTATTCTATAAAATCCTAATTTACGGAAAGATTGCAATCTTGACATGTAGATAAAAATTGCACTGAATTCACAACCCAAAAAGTAGAATCAGAAGAATCAGAATCATAGAATCAAGAGACATGGATGGCAAAACAAAAGTTTAGCCTGCGGCAGAGGTGGTAGAAAACTGCTCAATTAAGTCTAGAGGAAGTTAGATGGAACTAAACAGTTTCTCATTACTTTTGGCTTTACTTTCTTTATCGCTACTTATTAGCCTACTGATTAATGCAAATGTTTTGTGTCTAGTATTTGTAATTATATAATAAAAGCTATAACGTCTTTAAATACCGTTTTATTTCATTTTAAAACAAACAAAACAACCAGTGACAATAGACGGGTAATACCTGTGGAAGAGGCGATTTGTCTAAATTTTCTGTTTAAAGGTTTGACAGTTAGGCCGAAATCACGAGGGCGAGTAGTCCTGTTTAGGTCTTTTCCATTATCCCCCCACAGCTCCGAAGAAGTGGGGATCAAAAAACTTTTTGTCAATGATTATTCTGAAAACATGCATAGGGGTTTCTGGGGCGCTGACCAAGAATCTGAAACCAGTTTGTCGCGTTAGCTCATGATAAGCTTACATCTTACGCTAACAACTTTAGCTTAAATTAAGCTAATGAAAACTTGAATCGAAAAACCGTTTTTCGGATTCTTGATCAGCGCCCCAGTTATGCATGCCCCTGTATGTTATGCAAGTTTTCAGCATAATCATGGAAAAAAAATTTTTTGATCACCCAACCAACTAAAATTTTAAAATCTTAAATTTTTTAAATTTTAAAATTTTTGCATTTGAAATCAGCAGGTGCGAAAACCTATCCCTACCAAATTTCAACTCAATCCGTCAAATTTTGCTTCTTCGGTACTTCTTCGGAGCTGTGGGGGGATAATGGGAAAGACCCGTCCTGCCGAATCACCAAGATTTATTGAACGAGGTGATTCCACTTAGGGCGGATTCTTCGTGACATGTGCGTGACATCAGTGGCGATTTATCTTTCATTCGTTCGTTCTTGCTATTAGTGAAGAGGTCGCACCATAGTAGCCTGTGAATTATTATATTAGTAACGTTAACGTTGTTATAGCGCATGTTAGAATTAATCTTAATTAATTTGCTAATAATATACAGAATGGACATAATTAAGTTTTTCCTCACTCTGATCCTATCGCAATTTATTCCTCAATGGACACTCGCTACAGAACAGCGAGTCAGCGTTCATGGAGTCGTATTCTGCCCTTCCCAACCGGAGAAAGCGAAGAATGTCCAAGTTGAGCTTGTTGACAGTGACACGGGTAAGGCACTTTAATTGAATAACTGATACTCGCCAAGAATTTCTTTTCACTCTTTTCATAAAAGCCAAGGATATTTTATGTAATTCATGTCTCAAGTGGCATTTTATTCGTTCATGCTGTGATTGATACGGCAATCCAGTTTAACGTTTTTATCAATTTTTAACAGATAGTAAATAAATATTTATTAAACGAAACAACAAATCGGTATATAACTTTTGCTATTTGCCTTTATAAAAATAATCACCGCAATACCACTACTTTTGTGTTAACCTATCATTCACATAATATATAATAATGAAATAGGAAATCCTGATGACACCATGGGATCCGTGAAAACAGATGCAAATGGTGCCTTCGAGATCACAGGAACCGCTTCCGACCCAGCCGGCAGCATTGATCCGGTGGTGAAGATATATCATGAATGCATTGACAGAAAGCCTTGTCAGCGTGAATGGAAACTGGCAATACCTGATCGATACATTGATAAAGGTCCAATGGACATGGGTCGGCTAAATCTTATGTTGGAATTCATGGATGAAGGTCGCGACTGCTTTCACTAGAAGTTCTGTTTTGGTTATATTATTTGAATCATTTAACCACTGAAACATTTATACTGATTGGAGATTATGCCATTAAAATTGGACATTTGCTAAGAACTAATGAGCATGACTGTAGTGTCAGTCTGTTGAGTTAATTTAATATGGTAAAAATGCGAGCAAAATCATACATTCTTTGTAAAAATAAGGCACGCCTTAGATCAGACTGTCTTTATCATCCAATCTGTCCTAAGGCGTGAAGCGTCCAAAACGCGATTTCTGAATATGAACATCACACGTTAATCAAAAACCGCTACATAAGACAAGGCAAACTTTTTGAGCACATTCACGTCTGCGGTATAAAACGCACAACAGAACCTACACGTTCACTAATGACCAGAGCACCCTACAAATTAACCCTCGTGCATCAGAATTACAGTTTTTGATCCCAAACTGTCGATTCTACCAGATTCAGAGTCGAATTTGAGGGGGGATCTGTCGTCCCGTTAGCGTGCTAATGACCACACAAGACGGAATTTCTATAAATAAATGCTAGCCTAGCCAAACTAAGCTAGATGGGGGGGGTTAAGTGAAACCTGGTTTTGTAGTCGGTGGCTACTTTCACAGTAACCCTAACTCTTGTTAAACACGTTTCCGAAACTTAACTGCATTCATCAATCGAAACTATAACTTATATACAATATTAATATACAATATTGGAATAACACACATTTTAATTTCAAGTAAAATCTAATTACAATAATCTTTTAAACAAAGGCGTTCGATTATAAGTAATTTTTCTTCCAACAAACTGAGATGCATGAGAGTTTAAAAACAGGGAACAGTTTGCCAGAGTTCGTTCATTTTGGCCCACACTCAATGCATCCAGTAATTGAGAAGCCAGCTGGGGAATAATGCACTGCAAGAGTGTACCACAAATTCGCAGAGTTTCAAATACTAAATAATTCACATCCTCGACGTAGACTAGATCATTAGTATGCTTCCATGGCACTGCAGCCTGATAAAAAGCATTAGCTGATCGCAGCGCTGACTGCACGCAATTCACACCACGATGAAAGCGCATGTCGTCGTAGTAGTCACTGACTGATTCTTAAAAAAGTAAAACACAATGCACAATTCATAAAGAAGAAAATTCACAGAACAGCGTAATGTGTTCAAGACTAGCGCCAAGTTTTACCCCATTAGCTAAGGGCCTTTTCGCGAATGGGTTTGAGTAGAGTAGAGTGGAGTGAAATTAACTCTTTTTTTAACCCTTTTCATGAATGCACATGGTTAATTTAACTCTGCTAGTTTATAACTCTTTTAACTCTGCAGGGTTAAAAATCAAAGAGTTAAAAGAGTTAAAACTGGCGGAGTTAAAATTAACTCTGTGCATTCGCGAAAAGAGTTAAAAGAGTTAAAACTGGGAGAGTTAAAATTAACTCTCTGCATTCGCGAAAAGAGTTAAAAAAATTAATTTATCCTTTCTCAATGTCCAACTTTTGGACATTTAAGAACTTTTAAAAATAAATTTACCAAAGTTTGGAACATTTTAAATAAAATAACTAGATAATATGACAGGAAAAGAAAATATATTTACTCATTTCATTAATAAACATTACATCTTCACATTACATCAAATTAATTAATCAAAGAATTTGAATAGAAAACTGTTTGTGGATTAAAATTCAGTAGATATTTCAAATTTGGCTTGAAATGGTTGCCCTTAAAATCACAGTTGCGTTAAGAATTGATCCTGTAATTCTGTGGAGCTGGAGCATCACCAGTTGCAGCAAAGTTCGCGTAACATTAGTGTAGATGTCCTTTCAAAAGTCTAAAGGTTCAAGTTTTTTAAGTTTATTTATAGTAATTTTCAATTTTATATTACTTGTTTCCGTTATTCAAAGCAAAATTGGTGTTTTAATTAATCTACTTTTTGAGAAAAGTTGCGATTTCGATCGGTTGTAATGTTCCGTTGTTCGGCTTTTCATGTGGCCAGGGGCCCGTTGCATAAAACTTTCAATAGGTTACAGGCCCAATAGGCAATATGTAAATAGGTTGAGAGCGTTGCATAAAACTAATTTTCAATTACAATAGGCAATAGGCGATTTTTTCGATTTTATAGGCGATTTCAATAGGCGAGCGTTGCATAAAACTCTTGCAATTTTAATACCTATTAAATTTCACCTATAGAAACGGTCAAATTTTCGAATCATCAAAGAAGATAATTTGTTTCCAATTATAAATGTGCGTCCATGAGCTTTTCAAAACAATTTGCTTCTATAAACTAGATGAAAAGTAAAAACAAAAAGTCTCATCTATGTCTGAAAACGCTTTTAGGCAAAAACAGAGGAAAATTTCACATGAAAAGTGAATTTAATTTAATTTTAAAATTTCAACTAAAACAATTACTTAGTGAAGAGCGTGCAAAAGTCTTGTTGAAACAATTTAATAAACTGTAGCTGTCGGATACTAGCCAAAACAAACGATTTCTTGTGAGACCTGTTTATGTTTGATCATTTAAGTATTTCATTGTTTCTTGCATTCTATTATTTTTTTGTTAATATTATCTTTGCTAGTATTATTATTATTTTCTTGATGTTTCGTTTCATATGTCAGTTATTTAGTTGAAAAACTACTGCATCATTGTATAGCGCAACTATACGTTTCTATAAACGGCAAAATGCACTGTTTAAATATAGGTAAGGTACCTATTGGTTTGGCTGTCAATAGCTATGAAAAATGAGCCTATGACAAATAGTGTTTTATGCAACGCATTTTAATAGGCCCTATTGCCTATTACTCCAAAGTGCCTATTGTTATTTACTTATGAAAATTGTTTTTATGCAACGGGGCCCAGCTCTCATACAAACTTCAAATTTGCATTCATAAAGTGCTGTCAAATATATAATTGGTAAAAAATAATGTAGAGTTTAATACTTATTTATAACTATTACTAATTATTTTAATTTAATCAAATTTATTTATTTATTACTTCTAATAATGCAGCATGTTTAAAACATTTGTTTCCGAACTATTTTAATTTACTATTTCATTGCTTAGTGAAAATCCGCAGAATATTGGCAAAACTTTAAGTAATTCTGAAGCATTATGAATCATCCAATGAAATTATGTGCTGCTCTTTCATTGGTTGGCTTAACTTGTCATATTTGAAGCTTTATAACGCGCGCAAAACGTGGCAATAACAATGTAAAGCATAGTAGATTTTAACTCGTTTAACCCCCGTGCTGGAACGCGGGTTAAAATTCAATGTAAAATAGCGTGAGCGAGTTAAAAGAGTTAAATTTAACCCGTTCATGAAAAGGGTAGAGTTAATTTTAACTCTGCAGCTTTTAACTCTACATGTCATTCGCGAAAAGAGTAGAGTTAAAAGAGTTAATTTTTAACTCTTTTCGCGAATGACCGAAGAGTTAAAAATTTTAACTCTGCTTAACTCGGCGAGTTAAATTTAACTCTTTTAACTCATTCAAGAAAGGATCGAGTTAATTTTAACTCGTTTAACCCATTCGCGAAAGAGGCCCTAAGAATCGAATATTCAAATGTTCAATAATCTTGGGCATTCAAATGCAGCAATTAAACAGTATAACTTCTCCAAATATTCAGTTGCAAACAGATAAAGAAATATGGTTTGGTGGATTTTGTATGAAGATTTGGAAATAGCGGCATTATACTTTATGCATGGTATTTTTAAGATAATACGGCAGTTTAAACTTGCGCACCTGTCAAGCCTTCCAATTCATTAATCAGCTCACTCGCTTCGGGCAAAGAGGAGGGAAAAGGGCTGCCGCTATAACCAGGATAGACAGCACTGGGACACATTTTGGGATGGGCACATCGGCTGAGAAGATTACCCAAGCTGTTAGCCAATTCGCTGTTCACAATTGTCACCGCCTTCGTTTCGCTATAGTCTAAAACATGAATAAAAGCTAAAAATGTGCTATCGATTAGAAAAATAATATAATATATGATTAGATTGCGCTTCTTCTTTATGAAATAAGACTGGTAAAGCGACTATTATGTAATACTGACTGTTTTAGCATGTTTGAAAGCCTCTTAATACAAGGCTCATGTTAAGTGTCAAATTACAAACAAAGAAACACTGAGCTGCATTATATTTTAAATAAAATATTTGAAGACTGATATAGGTTTAGTAGAAAAAAACAATCAAGAACACTGCTAAAATACATAACGCTTTAAAATGAATTCCAAACAACATAGACATAGACTAAAAACCTTACTGGTATCTCGGTGATACACTGGATGTCTGATCAAAAAATATCTGACACCGTCTTGGCCTAATTTTTCTAGCAGATCATAAGGGTTGACCACATTTCCTGCACTTTTGGACATCTGCAAAAATCACGATAATTAGAGGTTATGTAGAAAACAGACACGTATGTATCATTAGTATGATTTTGACTTTCTGAAAGTGGCTCAAATGCAGTCTAAATTTTCACTTTCAGTTTAGAATTCTACTTGAAAGGGAAAAACGAACGTTGTTCTTCATCTTAAAATAACAAAATGACCTTAGCATAATTGACAGTCCAATGTGAATGACATAGAATACGGCGAGGTAGAGGCAGTTCAGCAGCCATCAGAAACGCAGGCCAATATACAGCATGAAACCTAAACAAATACGAATGAGTCATAAAATCAGCTTACTATTAATATTAATTACCGGAGGCTTCTTTGGGCATCAAATCTAATTTTTACTTTCCTTTACCTACCTTCACTTCTAATAGTTTCGATTCGACTGTAAAGGAAACTGGTTTCTAATTCTACTATTATGTATCTAGGCTCTAGGGACGCAATAAATGGCTGTGTGCAAACAGTTACGGGAAGAAATGCATAAATCTATAGTTGCTGCAACAATTTCCACTGTAAAGACATTCCAGCAATACCCCCAAGGTTACCCACAAGCCAACAACAACAACAATCAATTTCAAATTATTATATATAATTAATCACTTCAGAATATCTTTTCCAATAACCTGGACATCGGGTGGCCAACTAGAATTCAGCAAATCCGGATATCCAGCTACAGTCAGATAATTCACCAAAGCATCTAGCCAAACATAAATCTAAAAATGCAAATAATTAAATCTCTAACTGAAACATCATCATAGCAAAACTAAAAGTTCTCTAGCAAAGCCTCCTCACCAAGACATACAGTTCTATCACTAGTCATAATACGGTGTAATTCATCAATTAAAAGTATAGAAAACTATGAATGTATTATAAAATTTCAGCTTAATAATCAGTCACACTGCCAAGTACAACATCATCTTTAAGTACTGATGTGAGTGATAATGTGAGCATACTTTCATTTGGCGAAGCAAGAACAGCAGGTAAAGCAGTTTCTTACTTTCTGTCCCGAATCACCAGGAACATCAATGCCCCAATCCACGCGACTGCTGGGGCGAGACACAGAAATGTCATTGTCAAGCCTGGACACGACATCCTCAATCAGTCGTCGATCATTCCAAGGTTCAATGACTAAAACAAAAAACCACCGTTCAAACATGACTGTTCTAGTTTCATTGGGTTCTACGTTGCGACACCGGCACCCTAGACCCTGACAAGGGTAGGAGAATTCTCCGGGGGTTACCTTTTTTACCTACGTTGCGCGAAAATATTGACTGAAGCTTAACTGAAGCCAATAATTCACAGAGACAGTACTAACGGCTCATAATGTGCTGACACTACAGCGTTGTGCTTAACATTCTTAAAAACAAGCCTTGACAAGTATAAAACGATCTTTGTATAAGTATAGGATATTTATGCCTATACAGACTCATGGATTTAACCAAAATGGGACAAGACACAAGAGAAGTAAAATTTCAAAAGCAATGACATTG
Source organism: Trissonchulus latispiculum (assembly GCA_030248195.1). Taxonomy (NCBI): domain Eukaryota; kingdom Metazoa; phylum Nematoda; class Enoplea; order Enoplida; family Ironidae; genus Trissonchulus; species Trissonchulus latispiculum. The sequence continues at coordinate 7,770 of JASAND010002878.1, forward strand.
TTTATCGAATGACACCAAAACGACAAAAAGACGCACCCGCGACTTCTCCTCACCATCGTAGGACTTCAACCACGACAATAGATTATCTCGGAAATCTGAAAGGCGGAACAAGTAGTTCTCTTCCTCACACCAGGTTACAGAACGGCCAGTGGGACCAACCTACAACAGAAAACACGAAAAATTACACATTAACAATATAGGACAAGAACATTAAATATATACAACAGGAAAATAAAATAAGGAGGCAAACAGTACACTGAAGAAAATAAGATAATGATTGACTCACAATTACTTCAGCCTAAGTAAGACTTTGAGCTAGTAGCTGCTTGGACATCAGAGATAGGATTTACATGAAATTCATATGGACAGTGACCAGCACAATAAAAACGGGCAAATAACTTCTTTTTGGGACATTATAAGAACTTGACTATCAAAATATTATAAAGAAAACAGGCCTACAAATCACAAAACTCACCCGCTCAAACAAAAATCACTTAAGAAAAGTTAACCTTAAAAACATTAACTACCGGAAAAAAGTAAGCCAAACCTAGGGTTTGTATGTGTTGCTCTTCAACATGATACTATTTGCCACACTCCACTAACTTCTCGGGTACGATCTGTGAGTGACCCAAATTGGCGGGGGAAAGTCAAAAGCGGCGTAAACTCCCCCTTTCCATATTGTACATTATCGATCCGGCCGCAGGCGCGAGACAGGTGCCCAAAACCTGCAGGTAACTTGTATTATTTATCTGATAGCGTTCCATTGTGTGTGGCTCAGAAGGCCAAAATGCGGTATGAATTGTAGTGAAAAACTTTAATTTCCTAACAAATAGAAAAATTTTCAATTTTCTAACAAATGGCCTCGTGTTGCGTGTTAAACATACAAATGCCGCAACCGGCATTTCTACATACTGGTATCTTTCAATGCAGCTGTATTAAAAACCTATTTAGACTGATGTAGTCACAAAACTGTGCTATACGATTCTAGTAAAAATCCCAAAGGCTTTTTCCGAAACGATAAATTCTAATTTCTCCATAATAATTGGGTCTTGGGAGGTGCGAGTTGAGGGGTGGGCGGACACAGACACGGAAAATATACGCGTCTTCGGCGCGAAGTTTACTTAATTTGTAATTTAAATTTATTTCCGCTTTTTAAACTTTTTCATAGCAATTGTATAACATTTTTCAGAAATTTTTCAACTAGACCTCGAACTTTTTAGGTTTGTCCTTCCTCCGAAAAAACACTTTCTAAGTGACCCACTAAGTACTGAGCTTATTCTACCTGGGGGCATAAATACCCTTCCACTCCCCAAATATCCCTCCAAGAAAATTGGTGCCCCTTCTGGTACCAACTTTTGCCAGGAAAAACATCTCTCAGAAGGCCAAATGTTTGGAGTTTTTTAGTTGAATTTTGCCTATTTAAGCAATAAATCCGCTTATTTATTGGCGATTACTATAGAAATAGCGCAATTTTTAGCTTGTTTAAGAAAAATTTTGAACAATGTTCGCCTCCCCCAAATGACAGGCCCCCGTTTGCCCCCACCCCAAGAAAAAATTCCCCAGAATAAGCCCAGGCATAGTGGAAAATAATACTTATGGTTATTCGAAACCTTCGAACAAGTCCTAATTAAACATACGTATAGTGTTAATCGTGACACCGTGCAAAAAAAACTGGGTTTCCCCGCTAATGTGAAATAGTTATCTTCGTTTAAAGTAGGATATAATATACCTTTTGCTTACGGCCATCAGTATTTACAATCTCTTCTGACATCAGATGAAGCATAAAATGTCTCATCAGCCGTGCAGTACCAGCCTCCATATTTTCTTTTGTAAATAAAACCATTTTCTACCAGCTTTTGCTAAAACAGAACATAATTTTCTATTGCATTTTTTATAGAAACGCATAGACGGTACATACTAAGACTTTAATATCCGTATATAAAGGTATTTAAAAACTACTGCCTACAGATTTAGCTTTTTAAAAGTGTTTAGGTAATAATCGTTGTCAAAGACAGAAACGTACAGCCGTAAAATTGCATACTAAGCTTTTCATCGTAAAATTTCGCTAATTAAATTTAGTAATTAATGTGGATAGTATGATCGCGTTTACGCTTTCGCATTCTCTGCAAAGCTGCTGATTATTCTAACCTTCTGTATCTGTAATTAAAAAAAGTAGCAACGTTGCATAATTTTGCATAAGTTATTACGCTTGCGGTTGGTATTCTTTACTGCCTTCGCCTTCGGATTTTTCAATTAAATTTTCGCTAGTTTAATCCCAAAGCTAAAAACGCTTAAAACTGGGGAAAATCCATCCCCTATGAAAAATCTAATGACAACACACTGAAATTGTTCAAAGATTATTAAAGAAATTTTCGAATTTTAGATAACGAATTTAAAAAATCGGCAGGTGGCTTTGCACAAGAAATTATATAATAGGCGTAATGTAGCTCAATGCCTGTCACTGTTACTTCCAAACTCAAAATGGATCCAATCAGGAGAACGGAAACTACTGTAAAATGGGACATCCCGAAAAACGTACCCATAACGCACAAACTGCAGTCCCATGTGTTGTTCCTCAGTTGTTCGAATGAACACAGAATAATCCACATCAAATCTTATCGAATAACGCCGGTAAACAACTTAAAAGAATAGCTAGACATTTCGAGAACATCCTCAAAATGTTTCCGCCACTTTTGCAAATTCTCAATTCTCTAGCAGACTTTTAAGTGGAGGGAGAGGAAGCGCGCCCAAGGTAACTATACCTAAACAATGAACATTGCACCAGACAATAATCCGAAATCCCACACCAAAAAGGATTGAAGATTTGGGATTGGAGGATAGGAGGATTATTTGGGCGGTCTCTCCCAAAAAGCCGAGACCACCCGGCTAGCCCCGGTCTCAGTGAAAATTTTTCTCTAGCCCAACCCTTATGTTTAGCGAAAAACCAGGATTTTTAACGTAAAAAATGTAAAAAATAGCTGTCTGTAAGCCCGGAAAAAAGCAATGTAAGTCCACAACATGATATAAACAAAAATGTTTTTACCATCATACATAATTGAACAAAAAACGTGGCAAAGGCAGCCTACCTAACAAAGTTTTTGTAAAACGCGCTTAAAAAATGTAGTTATTTTCTGTTGCTAAGCAAAAAACTGAACAAATTTTAACTTTAAATTTAGGCTTGAAAAAAGTGATAAGTGTTCAAAGATTTTGCTGGCGAGGATTTGGTAACCTCAAACTTTTTGGAGGCGACTTCAGTAGATACCCTCCCACCCCTTTCCTCTCTCCCCAAAAAGTTTCAATATTACCTATGCCAAAATTCGCATTTTCAGCAGTTTCTAGTCGTTACAATCCAAACACCAAATATAGGCTTGGGGGGTCGCTTTGTTAGGCAATTTTTCGACCTTCTCTGATTTTTGCTCATTTTACATATTTTGTACTCCCAATGGGTCCAGTAAGAGCACAAGACAAGTGCGTTCGGTGCAATATTGCTTTCAATCGTTCTGTAGAGTCCTTCAAGAGTGACTCCGACATGTAAGTTAAACATAGCAAAATGAAAAAGTTAAGGTAAAAAAGTTTGTGTCCAAAAATTTTTTTCGCTGTGAGAGAGACTCAGCTCTCGAAAGTTTTTCACACTTGTTAAGGTCATACTGTAGATTGCAAGCGAGTGACTTTGGTGCAATTTTGTTGAGAATTGGAATTTTTAAAGGCGAAGTTTTAAAGTCAGAATTTGTGAAAATTCCGAGTTTGGCTATTTGCCAAAATATCAATTCTCACATAATTACACCAAAGTCACTCGCTGCACTCTACAATATGTCCTTTAAAAAGGTGAAAAAATTTCAGAGCTGAGTCTCCCACACAGCGAAAAAATTTTTGGACACAAACTTTTTTTACCTTAACTTTTTCACTTTGGCTATGTTTTGAAGCCACATGTCGGAGTCACCTACGAAGGACTCTACCAGAACGACTACAAGCAATATGTGCGCAAAACGCACTTGTCATAGATTCGGACCCATTTGGAATTATAAAATATGTAAAAATGAGCAAAATCGGAGAAGGTCGAAAAATCGCCCAAAAAAACGACCTCCCCTTAAGTCATAAAGTGTTAACTCAGGGTAATACGTGTATATATAGTCCGGCTATAAAAATCCCGAAAGTTTTAAGATTTTTGGCCGAACTTTTTACTGGTTTGAGATATTGAAATACTGACTATACAGTCAACTAGGCCTAGTCGTAAGCTTTCTTATGAGCTGCAGAACACCTCTCTAGGGTGCGCCGTTAGTGACAAAAATTGTTCCAAACTGGCGGGAAAACCCCATACTGGGGTTTTACTGGGGGGGGGGGGGTGGGGGCGCCCCCCACCTACTGAAGTTCCCCCCCACTCGACCTCTTCCCCCCCCCCACTCGTTCCCCTCCCCACGTTTTTGGGCTTCCCCACCCCACTCACCCTAAAGGTGCCCAGAAAATGCCAAATTTTTAGGATTTTTTGGTCCAAATTTTCAAAAATTTTCCGGCTTCGCCGGAATTTTTTCGTCAAAAATGATCTATCTTTGGTGCTAAAACTCAATTTTTGAGCACTTTTTAAGCTTAGTTACAGCAGTATATGTAGAAAAACAAGGGGCTTTTATACTGTAGTTTTTGCATTTTTAGCCCATTTTTTCCCCCCCCACTTTTTGGACCTCCCCCACTCGTCCCCCCCCACCCACTTATTTTGCCTAGAAAAACCCCCAGCCATATGCGGGGAAAACCCAGCCCAAAAATGTTTTGGCAAGTTGCCAAGGAGCATTTCTAACTGTTCCAAATGAAAGAGCAGATTGTTTTAGTATAACTGCATCAAAATATATTAGTTTTGTCAGGGTTTTTTGGTTTCACAATTTGCGCCAATGCTGCGTCGGGAAAAATTTTATTGCGTCAGGAACTGGGGTCACTGCGTCAAAAATAAATTTATTTTTTAACAATTTAATATAGTCAGGGGGGGGGGAAAGAAAAAAACACAAATAGGGAAGCAAGCCCCCAACTTTTTCTTCGCTTGGATTTGGATCGGTTTGAGTATACCGTTATGTACCGTGGGCAAATACCTATCTAATCGTATATTCAAACTTCTCTTGTAACCTCACTCAGCTTTGGCAGTAACAGGATTTGTCCATGTTTTTTTTTACCCGCAAATCGGGGGAAAAAAACATGGTGCAGAGAAAAAACATGGCACGGATTTCTACCAACCAACCATTTAGAGTGGTTTAAAAAGCATTGTTTCAGCTGTTTTTAGCGTGCAAAACTACCTAGGCGCCCTTCTAACCTCACAGCAAGCTTAAAACCCGATTTTTGGTCAAAATGCTAAATCCGCCGTACCTAACCTGTTTGGGCATGAAACCTGCTGGGAACTGGCCATAAATATGCAGAATATCACTAGAAACAAGTTAGTTGTGTTAAAAATTGCAATATTCCATCATTTTTTAAGTTTTTTTCAAAATTTTCATTTTTACCATAGAAACTTATGAAACCTGGCATATTGATGCTTGCAAATCAAATTTTCTAGCTAGAAGCTTCCAAAAATGCTTAAATTTGGCATATTTTGAGGTTTTTAGTGGTTTTAAAGCATTCTCTTTTCGATAGAAGCATTAGTTTCGCCTTCTTGAAGAATACGCAAAAAATTTTAAAATTTGGTCACCATGTTTTTTTCCCCGCTCTAGTGGACCCAATGTGGGGGAAAAAAACATGGTCAAATTTTTTTACTGGGTGTACGCAGGGCAAAACCACTATTGCCATGTGATAGAGCAAGTCAAATTATGCCCGCATGCCCATTTATAGTAGCCAAAGTTTGATAGTTGGTTAGATATAGACTTGCAAACTTTCGAAAATCCTTAGCATTTTGGCCAATTTTGGGAGGTCAACTTTGGTCAAGTACTGTACTTACAGAATCAAACTTAGAAACCAATCTGGTACTGTAGGGTATACTTCTAGACTTGCTCTTTCTAATGGGCTATACTAGGCAGCTGCACCTGCTATGGTTGGGGAGTAGGCGACCATGTTTTTTCCCCTTCTTTTCCGTCATGTTTTTCCCCCCTCTGACTATAAGTATTTTAAACATTATTTTAATGTGTAACCAATGTTTAACTATTTAACCATACACAGTATTAAACACATTTGGACACTTGGACGGACCAAAATTTTCGAAAATTTCAAAGTCCCAAAAATTTGCAGGGAAGCCATTTTTATATCGAGATGTAACTTCACAATTTTCTTTTTTCTTTTTAGTGTATGCATTTTTCGTTTCTAACTTTGCAGTTCTCGTAAGTATTATTTTACTGTAGATATGTTCAAGATGGCTATTGTAATTTTCCGATTTTTTGCAAACTAATTTTAATTATTTTGTCGAGGTATCTGTGAGACTTTGGTGCCATCATTTTAACGTCATTGCAACTATCAGATAAGAGCTAAGATCCTTTTAATTTAATGAAATATATGCTAATGAATACCCGTATGAAATAATTAAAATGTATATAAGCAACCTGACCTAAATTAATAGCCATCACTTTGGAACGATATCTACGACCACTTTACCTATAGAAAGCACCAACTCGATCAAGTAAGAGATATTTAGAATTCACTGAAAGGTAATTTTGTGTAAAATATATACACGCTCTAGTACAGTGGCAACCACTCTAAATGAAGTAAAGAATAATAATGAAATTAAATAAGAGCTCACACAGATATTCCATTTATTTAGTTTAAACAATACCACTCAACATAATTGGACGAGACTAGACCTTCAAATTTACTAACCGTCGAAGTTGGATAATTGTAAGAACTTACCTATCTCGAGCAATGACATAATTTACTTTCTGTCTGCACACTCCCAAGTTTTTAGCGCCAAAATAAGAAACTCATCTGTATCTCGTAGACATATAAGCTCGAATAGGTGCATCATGTAAAATACATATATATAGTAGAAGCTCAACAAGATCTTTCAGCCTGAAAATATAGTCAATCGGGAAAAAACCCATTCTTTTCAACTTTGGAGTGTAGAACTCATTTGTACGGGAAAAACCCACCTGCAGTTTGGTGCTCACCCGTATGAGCTATTTTCATGATTTTAATGACTTCTCTGGATCTTAGCAATAGAGAGCACTATGTGATTTATTTCCTGGGGAAAAAAAAGTCAAAAAATCGGCTGGTCGAAGATAACCCACGCGGTAGACCACGACTGAGTGTTCCAACGTGTTCAGCGTCGCTTATTTACCCTAGATTTGTTGCTTACCAGGCAAATTGCCTTCGTAACTAGGTTTTTTTTGTCAAAAATAGCGTCGTTTGCAGAAATGTTCAATAGTTTTGACGACGCCAAAATAAAAATGACGACAGATGACCAAGCCAAAATGTGGAAGTAGCACTCACTAACAAGAATGCAAAGTTTCCATTACGTGTTTAATAGTGATTTTTAAAATTTTCTGCCCCCCCCCCTATGTATATTGTCTTAGTGATGTTAAGCTTCGAATAGTTGAACACAGTTCAGTACACTATTATACAAGAATAAATGCTCCGGTGGGCATGAAAAATGCAATATGGTACATTAGGGTAATGTCAGAGGACCAGGTCTTAAAAGTAACATGTAACCGGGGCAGGTTGTAAATGCCAGGAGGACTAGGTTAAAAGCGATAACATGGTCGCCTACTCCCCAACCATAGCAGGTGCAGCTGCCTAGTATAGCCCATTAGAAAGAGCAAGTCTAGAAGTATACCCTACAGTACCAGATTGGTTTCTAAGTTTGATTCTGTAAGTACTGTACTTGACCAAAGTTGACCTCCCGAAATTGGCCAAAATGCTAAGGATTTTCGAAAGTTTGCAAGTCTATATCTAACCAACTATCAAACTTTGGCTACTATAAATGGGCATGCGGGCATAATTTGACTTGCTCTATCACATGGCAATAGTGGTTTTCCCCTGCGTACACCCAGTAAAAAAATTTGACCATGTTTTTTTCCCCACATTGGGTCCACTAGAGCGGGGAAAAACATGGTGACCAAATTTTAAAATTTTTGCGTATTCTTCAGGGAGGCGTAACTAATGCTTCTATAGGAAAGAGAATGCTTTAAAACCACTAAAAACCTCAAAATATGCCAACTTTAAGCATTTTTGAAGCTTCTAGCTAGAAAATTTGATTTGCAGCATCAATATGCCAGGTTTCATAAGTTTCTATGGTAAAAATGAAAATTTTGAAAAAACTTAAAAAATGATGGAATATTGCAATTTTTAACATAACTAACTTGTTTCTAGTGATATTCTGCATATTATGGCCAGTTCCCTGCAGGTTTCATGCCCAAACAGGTTAGGTACGGCGGATTTAGCATTTTGACCAAAAAATCGGGTTTTAAGCTTGCTGTGAGGTTAGAAGGGTGCCTAGGTAGTTTTGCACGCTAAAAACAGCTGAAACAATGCTTTTAAACTACTCTAAATGGTTGGTTGGTAGAAATCCGTGCCATGTTTTTTCCCCGCACCATGTTTTTTCCCCGATTTGCGGGTAAAAAAACATGGACAAATCCTGTTACTGCCAAAGCTGAGTGAGGTATAAGAGAAGTTTGAATATACGATTAGATAGGTATTTGCCCACGGTAGATAACGGTATACTCAAACCGATCCAAATCCAAGCGAAGAAAAAGTTGGGGGCTTGCTTCCCTATTTGTGTTTTTCTTCCCCCCCCCCTGACTATATTAAATTGTTTAAAAATAAATTTTATTTTTGACGCAGTGACCCCAGTTCCTGACGCAATAAAATTTTTCCTGACGCAGCATTGGCGCAAATTGTGAAACCAAAAAACCCTGACAAAAACTAATATATTTTGATGCAGTTATACTAAAAACAACCCGCTCTTTCATTTGGAACAGTTAGAAATGCTCCCGGCAACTTGCCAAAACATTTTTGGGCTGGGTTTTCCCCGCATATGGCTGGGGTTTTTCTAGGCAAAAATAAGTGGGTGGGGGGGGACGAGTGGGGGGGAGGTCCAAAAGTGGGGGGGGGGAATAAAATGGGCTAAAAATGCCAAAAATACAGTATAAAAAGCCTGTTTTCTACATATACTGCTATAACTAAGCTTAAAAGTGCTCAAAAATTGAGTTTTAGCACCAAAATAGACCATTTTTGACGAAAAAATTCCGGCGAAGCCGGAAAATTTTTGAAAATTTGGACCAAAAATCCTAAAAATTTGGCATTTTCTGGGCACCTTAGGGTGAGTGGGGTGGGGAAGCCCAAAAACGTGGGGAGGGGAACGAGTGGGGGGGGGAAGAGGTCGAGTGGGGGGGACCCCAAAAAGTGGGGGGCGCCCCCCCCCCCCCCCCCCCCCCCCAGTAAAACCCCAGTATGGGTTTTTCCCGCCAGTTTGGAACAATTTTTGTCACTAACGGCGCACCCTAGAGAGGTGTTCTATAGCTCATAAGAAAGCTTACGACTAGGCCTAGCTGCCTGTATAGTCAGTATTTCAATATCTCAAACCAGTAAAAAGTTCTGGCCAAAAATCTTAAAACTGGGATTTTTCTCGCTTGACTATATATACACGTATTACCCTGAGTTAACACTTTATGACTTAAGGGGGGGTCGTTTTTTTTGGGCGATTTTTCGACCTTCTCCGATTTTGCTCATTTTTACATATTTTGTACTCCCAATGGGTCCGGGAAACGAGACAAGTGCGTTTTGCGCAATATTGCTTGTATCGTTCTGTAGAGTCCTTCAAAGGTGACTCCGACATGTGTTAAACATAGCAAAATGAAAAAGTTAAGGTAAAAAAGTTTGTGTCCAAAAATTTTTTCGCTGTGTGGGAGACTCAGCTCTGAAATTTTTTCACCCTTGTTAAGGACATAATGTAGAGTGCAGCGAGTGACTTTGGTGCAATTCTGTTGAGAATTGGAATTTTGGCAAATAGCCAAACTCGGAATTTTCACAAATTCTGACTTTAAAACTTTGCCAAAATTCCAATTCTCAACAGAATTGCACCAAAGTCACTCGCTGCACTCTACATTATGTCCTTAACAAGTGTGAAAAACTTTCAGAGCTGAGTCTCTCACACAGCGAAAAAATTTTTGGACACAAACTTTTTTACCTTAACTTTTTCATTTTGCTATGTTTAACACATGTCGGAGTCACCTTTGAAGGCCTCTACAGAACGATAGAAGCAATATTGCGCAAAACGCACTTGTCTTGTTTCGCGGACCCATTGGGAGTACAAAATATGTAAAAATGAGCAAAATCAGAGAAGGTCGAAAAATCGCCCAAAAAAAGCGACCCCCCCCCTTAAGCCTATATTTGGTGTTTGGATTGTAACATTAGAAACTGCTGAAAATGCGAATTTTGGCATAGGTAATATTGAAACTTTTTGGGAGAGAGGAAGAGGGTGGGGAGGTATCTCCTGAAGTCGCCTCCAAAAAGTTGGGGGTCCCCCACTCCACTCCCGCAAATCTTCGTTATAACTCCACCCAAGCCTAAATTTAAAGTTAAAATTTGTTCAGTTTTTTGCTTAGCAACAGAAAATAACTACATTTTTTAAGCGCGTTTTTGCAAAAACTTGTTAGGTAGGCTGCCTTTGCCACGTTTTTTGTTCACTTATGTATGATGGTAAAAACATTTTCGCTTATATCATGTTGTGGACTTACAAGCCCATTTCGGGCTTACAGACAGCTATTTTTGACATTTTTTACGTTAAAAATCCTGGTTTTTCGCTAAACATAAGGGTTGGGCGAGAGAAAAAATTTCACTGAGACCGAGACTGGCCAAGTCTCGGCTTTTGGGAGAGACCGCCCAAATAATCCTCCTATCCTCCAATCCCAAATCTTCAATCCTTGCTGGTGTGGGATTTCGGATCATTGTCTGGTGCAATGTTCAATGTTTAGGTATAGTTACCTTGGGCGCGCTTCCTCTCCCTCCACGTAAAAGTCTGCAAGAGAGGGGAGAATTCGCAAAAGTGGCGGAAACATTTTGAGGATGTTCTCGAAATGTCTAGCTATTCTTTTGGATTGTTTGTAGGCGTTATTCGATAGATTTGATGTGGATTATTCTGTGTTCATTCGAACAACTGAGAGACAACATGAGACTGCAGTTTGTGCGTTATGGGTACGTTTTTTCGGGATGTCCCATTTTACAGTAGTTTCCGTTCTCCTGATTGGATCCATTTTGAGTTTGGAAGTAACAGTGACAGGCATTGAGCTACAGTACGCCTATTATATAATTTCTTGTGCTATGCACTGCCAAATTTTTAAATTCGTTATCTAAAATTCGAAAATTTCTTTAATAATCTTTGAACAATTTCAGTGTGTTGTCATTAGATTTTTCAGCAGGGATGGATTTTTAGTTTTAAGCGTTTTTAGCTTTAGGTTAAACTAGCGAAAATTTAATTGAAAAATCCGAAGGCGAAGGCGGAAACGAATACCAACCGCAAGCGTAATAACTTATGCAGAATTATGCAACGTTGCTACTTTTTTAATTACAGATACAGAAGGTTAGAATAATCAGCAGCTTTGCAGAGAATGCAAAAGCGTAGGCAGTCATGCTGTGTACATTAATTACTAAATTTAATTAGCGAAATTTTACGATGAAAAGCTTAGTATGCAATTTTACGGCTGTGCATTTCTGTCTTTGACAGTGTACTGTACTTTAAGCTAAATCTGTAGGCAGTGGTTTTTAAATACCTTTATACGGATATTAAAGTCTTAGTATGTACCGTCTATGCGTTTCTATAGTACATGCACTTGAAAATTATGTTCTGTTTTAGCAAAAGCTGGTAGAAAATGGTTTTATTTACAAAGGAAAATATGGAGGCTGGTACTGCACGGCTGATGAGACATTTTATGCTTCATCTGATGTCGAAGAGATTGTAAATACTGATGGCCGTAAGCAAAAGGTATATTATATCCTACTTTAAACGAAGATAACTATTTCACATTAGCGGGGAAACCCAGTTTTTTTTGCACGGTGTCACGATTAACACTATACGTATGTTTAATTAGGACTTGTTCGAAGGTTTCGAATAACCATAAGTATTATTTTCCACTATGCCTGGGCTTATTCTGGGGAATTTTTCTTGGGGTGGGGGCAATCGGGGGCGAGTCATTTGGGGGAGGCGAACATTGTTCAAAATTTTTCTTAAACAAGCTAAAAATTGCGCTATTTCTATAGTAATCGCCAATAAATAAGCGGATTTATTGCTTAAATAGGCAAAATTCAACTAAAAAACTCCAAACATTTGGCCTTCTGAGAGATGTTTTTCCTGGCAAAAGTTGGTACCAGAAGGGGCACCCACTTTTCTTGGAGGGATATTTGGGGAGTGGAAGGGTATTTATGCCCCCCAGGTAGAATAAGCTCAGTACTTAGTGGGTCACTTAGAAAGTGTTTTTTTTCGGAGGAAGGACAAACCTGAAAAGTTAGAGGTCTAGTTAAAAAATTTCTGAAAAATGTTATACAATTGTTATGAAAAAGTTTAAAAAGCGGAAATAAATTTAAATTAATTACAAATTAAGTAAACTTCGCGCCGAAGACGCGTATATTTTCCGTGTCTGTGTCCGCGCCACTCGCGGACAACATTTTTGTTACGCTATACGCCCGCCCCTCAACTCGCACCTCCCAAGACCCAATTATTATGGAGAAATTAGAATTTATCGTTTCGGAAAAAGCCTTTGCAATTTTTACTAGAATCGTATAGCACGTTTTGTGACTACATCAGTGTAAATAGGTTTTTAATACAGCTGCATTGAAAGATACCAGTATGCAGAAATGCCGGTTGCGGCATTTGTATGTTTAACACGCAACACGAGGCCATTTGTTAGAAAATTGAAAATTTTTCTATTTGTTAGGAAATTAAAGTTTTTTACTACAATTCATACCGGATTTTGGCCTTCTGAGCCACACACAATGGAACGAAGTCAGATAAAACATACAAGTTACCTGCAGGTTTTGGGCACCTGTTCCGTGCCTGCGGCCGGATCGATAATGTACAATATGGAAAGGGGGAGTTTACGCCGCTTTTGACTTTCCCCCGCCAATTTGGGTCACTCACAGATCGTACCCGAGAAGTTAGTGGAGTGTGGCAAATAGTATCATGTTGAAGAGCAACACATACAAACCCTAGGTTTGGCTTACTTTTTTCCGGTAGTTCAATGTTTTTAAGGTTAACTTTTCTTAAGTGATTTTTGTTTGAGCGGGTGAGTTTTGTGATTTGTAGGCCTGTTTTCTTTATAATATTTTGATAGTCAAGTCTCTTATGAAGCAAACCCAAAAAGAAGTTATTTGCCCGTTTTTATTGTGCTGGTCACTGTCCATATGAATTTCATGTAAATCCTATCTCTGATGTCCAAGCAGCTACTAGCTCAAAGTCTTACTTAGGCTGAAGTAATTGTGAGTCAATCATTATCTTATTTTCTTCAGTGTACTGTTTGCCTCCTTATTTTATTTTCCTGTTGTATATATTTAATGTTCTTGTCCTATATTGTTAATGTGTAATTTTTCGTGTTTTCTGTTGTAGGTTGGTCCCACTGGCCGTTCTGTAACCTGGTGTGAGGAAGAGAACTACTTGTTCCGCCTTTCAGATTTCCGAGATAATCTATTGTCGTGGTTGAAGTCCTACGATGGTGAGGAGAAGTCGCGGGTGCGTCTTTTTTGTCGTTTTGGTGTCATTCGATAAACAATGTCATTGCTTTTGAAATTTTACTTTCTTGTGTCTTGTCCCATTTTGGTTAAATCCATGAGTCTGTATAGGCATAAATATCCTATACTTATACAAAGATCGTTTTATACTTGTCAAGGCTTGTTTTTAAGAATGTTAAGCACAACGCTGTAGTGTCAGCACATTATGAGCCGTTAGTACTGTCTCTGTGAATTATTGGCTTCAGTTAAGCTTCAGTCAATATTTTCGCGCAACGTAGGTAAAAAAGGTAACCCCCGGAGAATTCTCCTACCCTTGTCAGGGTCTAGGGTGCCGGTGCGCAACGTAGAACCCAATGAAACTAGAACAGTCATGTTTGAACGGTGGTTTTCTTTGTTTTAGTCATTGAACCTTGGAATTATCGACGACTGATTGAGGATGTCGTGTCCAGGCTTGACAATGACATTTCTGTGTCTCGCCCCAGCAGTCGCGTGGATTGGGGCATTGATGTTCCTGGTGATTCGGGACAGAAAGTAAGAAACTGCTTTACCTGCTGTTCTTGCTTCGCCAAAATGAAAGTATGCTCACATTATCACTCACATCAGTACTTAAAGATGATGTTGTACTTGGCAGTGTGACTGATTATTAAGCTGAAATTTTATAATACATTCATAGTTTTCTATACTTTTAATTGATGAATTACACCGTATTATGACTAGTGATAGAACTGTATGTCTTGGTGAGGAGGCTTTGCTAGAGAACTTTTAGTTTTGCTATGATGATGTTTCAGTTAGAGATTTAATTATTTGCATTTTTAGATTTATGTTTGGCTAGATGCTTTGGTGAATTATCTGACTGTAGCTGGATATCCGGATTTGCTGAATTCTAGTTGGCCACCCGATGTCCAGGTTATTGGAAAAGATATTCTGAAGTGATTAATTATATATAATAATTTGAAATTGATTGTTGTTGTTGTTGGCTTGTGGGTAACCTTGGGGGTATTGCTGGAATGTCTTTACAGTGGAAATTGTTGCAGCAACTATAGATTTATGCATTTCTTCCCGTAACTGTTTGCACACAGCCATTTATTGCGTCCCTAGAGCCTAGATACATAATAGTAGAATTAGAAACCAGTTTCCTTTACAGTCGAATCGAAACTATTAGAAGTGAAGGTAGGTAAAGGAAAGTAAAAATTAGATTTGATGCCCAAAGAAGCCTCCGGTAATTAATATTAATAGTAAGCTGATTTTATGACTCATTTATTTGTTTAGGTTTCATGCTGTATATTGGCCTGCGTTTCTGATGGCTGCTCAACTGCCTCTACCTCGCCGTATTCTGTGTCATTCACATTGGACTGTCAATTATGCTAAGGTTATTTTTTTATTTTAAGATGAAGAACAACGTTCGTTTTTCCCTTTCAAGTAGAACTTTAAACTGAAAGTGAAAACTTAGACTGCATTTGGGCCACTTTCAGAACGTCAAAATCATACTAATGATACATACGTGTCTGTTTTCTACATAACCTCTAGTTATCGTGATATTTGCAGATGTCCAAAAGTGCAGGAAATGTGGTCAACCCTTATGATTTGCTGAAAAAATTAGGCCAAGACGGTGTCAGATATTTTTTGATCAGACATCCTGTGTATCACCGAGATACCAGTAAGGTTTTTAGTCTATGTCTATGTTGTCTGGAATTCATTTTAAAGCGTTATGTTATTTTAGCAGTGTTCTTGGTTGTTCTTTTCTGCTAAACCGATATCAATCTTTAATTATTTATTTAAAATATAATGCAGCTCAGTGTTTCTTTGTTTGTAATTTGACACTTAACATGAGCCTTGTATTAAGAGGCTTTCAAACATGCTAAAACAGTCAGTATTACATAATAGTCCTTTACCAGTCTTATTTCATAAAGAAGAAGCGCAATCTAATCATATATTATATTATTTTTCTAATCGATAGTACATTTTTAGCTTTTATTCATGTTTTAGACTATAGCGAAACGAAGGCGGTGACAATTGTGAACAGCGAATTGGCTAACAGCTTGGGTAATCTTCTCAGCCGATGTACCCATCCCAAAATGTGTCCCAGTGCTGTCTATCCTGGTTATAGCGGCAGCCCTTTTCCCTCCTCTTTGCCCGAAGCGAGTGAGCTGATTAATGAATTGGAAGGCTTGACAGGTGCGCAAGTTTAAACTGCCGTATTATCTTAAAAATACCATGCATAAAGTATAATGCCGCTAGCCCCAAATCTTCATACAAAATCCACCAAACCATATTTCTTTATCTGTTTGCAACTGAATATTTGGAGAAGTTATACTGTTTAATTGCTGCATTTGAATGCCCAAGATTATTGAACATTTGAATATTCGATTCTTAGGGCCTTTTCGCGAATGGGTTAAACGAGTTAAAATTAACTCGATCCTTTTCGCGAATGAGTTAAAAGAGTTAAATTTAACTCGCCGAGTTAAGCAGAGTTAAAATTTTTAACTCTTCGGTCATTCGCGAAAAGAGTTAAAAATTAACTCTTTTAACTCTACTCTTTTCGCGAACGACATGTAGAGTTAAAAAGCTGCAGAGTTAAATTTAACTCTACCCTTTTCATGAATGGGTTAAATTTAACTCTTTTAACTCGCTCACGCTGTTTTACATTGAATTTTAACCCGCGTCCCAGCACGGGGGTTAAACGAGTTAAAATCTCCTATGCTTTACATTGTTATTGCCACGTTTTGCGCGCGTAGTAAAGCTTCAAATATGACAAGTTAAGCCAACCAATGAAAGAGCAACACGTAATTTCATTGGATGATTCATAATGCTTCAGAATTACTTAAAGTTTTGCCAATATTCTGCTGAATTATTTTCACTAAGCAATGAAATAGTTAGTAAATTAAAATAGTTGGGAAACGAATGTTTTAAGCGTGCTGCACTATTAGAAATAATAAATAAATAAATTTGATTAAATTAAAATAATTAGTAATAGTTATAAATAAGTATTAAACTCTACATCATCTTTTACCAATTATATATTTGACAGCACTTTATGAATGCAAATTTGAAGTATGTATGAGAGCTGGGCCCCGTTGCATAAAAACAATTTTCATAAGTAAATAACAATAGGCAATTTGGAGTAATAGGCAATAGGGCCTATTAAAATGCGTTGCATAAAACACTATTTGTCATAGGCTCATTTTTCATAGCTATTGACAGCCAAACCAATAGGTACCTATATTTAAACAGTGCATTTTGCCGTTTATAGAAACGTATAGTTGCGCTATACAATGATGCAGTAGTTTTTCAACTAATAACTGACATATGAAACGAAACATCAAGAAAATAATAATAATACTAGCAAAGAATAATATTAACAAAAATAATAGAATGCAAGAAACAATGAAATACTTAAATGATCAAACATAAACAGGTCTCACAAGAAATCGTTTGTTTTGGCTAGTTATCCGACAGCTACAGTTTATTAAATTGTTTCCAAGACTTTTGCACGCTCTTCACTAAGTAATTGTTTTAGTTGAAATTTTAAAATTAAATTAAATTCACTTTTCATGTGAAATTTTCCTCTGTTTTTGCCTAAAGCGTTTTCAGACATAGATGAGACTTTTTGTTTTTACTTTTCATCTAGTTTATAGAAGCAAATTGTTTTGAAAAGCTCATGGACGCACTTATAATTGGAAACAAATTATCTTCTTTGATGATTCGAAAATTTGACCGTTTCTATAGGTGAAATTTAATAGGTATTAAAATTGCAAGAGTTTTATGCAACGCTCGCCTATTGAAATCGCCTATAAAATTGGAAAAATCGCCTATTGCCTATTGTAATTGAAAATTAGTTTTATGCAACGCTCTCAACCTATTTACATATTGCCTATTGGGCCTATTAACCTATTGAAAGTTTTATGCAACGGGCCCCTGGCCACATGAAAAGCCGAACAACGGAACACTACAACCGATCGAAATCGCAACTTTTCTCAAAAAGTAGATTAATTAAAACGCCAATTTTGCTTTGAATAACGGAAACAAGTAATATAAAATTGAAAATTACTATAAATAAACTTAAAAAACTTGAACCTTTAGACTTTTGACAGGACATCTAGACTAATGTTACGCGAACTTAGCTGCAACTGGTGATGCTCCACAGAATTATAGGATCAATTCTTGTCGCAACTGTGATTTTAAGGGCAACCATTTCAAGCCAAATTTGAAATATCTACTGAATTTTAAATCCACAAACAGTTTTCTATTCAAATTCTTTGATTAATTAATTTGATGTAATGTGAAGATGTACTAAATGTTTATTAATGAAATGAGTAAATACATTTTCTTTTCTTGTCATATTATGTAGTTATTTTATTTAAAATGTTCCAAACTTTGGTAAATTTATTTTTAAAAGTTCTCAAATGTCGAAAAGTTGGACATTGAGAAAGGATAAATTAATTTTTTTAACTCTTTTCGCGAATGCAGAGAGTCAATTTTAACTCTCCCAGTTTTAACTCTTTTAACTCTTTTCGCGAATGCACAGAGTTAATTTTAACTCTGCCAGTTTTAACTCTTTTAACTCTTTGATTTTTAACCCTGCAGAGTTAAAAGAGTTAAAAACAGGCAGAGTTAAATTTAACCCTGCGCATTCATGAAAAGGGTTAAAAGAGTTAATTTTCACTCCACTCTACTCTACTCGACCCATTCGCGAAAAGGCCCTTAGCTAATGGGGCAAAACCTGACATAGTCTTGAACACATTACGCTGTTCTGTGGAATTTTCTTCTTTATGAATTGTGCATTGTGTTTTACTTTTTTAAGAATCAGTCAGTGACTACTACGACGACATGCGCTTTCATCGTGGTGTGAATTGCGTGCAGTCAGCGCTGCGATCAGCTAATGCTTTTTATCAGGCTGCAGTGCCATGGAAGCATACTAATGATCTAGTCTACGTCGAGGATGTGAATTATTTAGTATTTGAAACTCTGCGAATTTGTGGTACACTCTTGCAGTGCATTATTCCCCAGCTGGCTTCTCAATTACTGGATGCATTGAGTGTGGGCCAAAATGAACGAACTCTGGCAAACTGTTCCCTGTTTTTAAACTCTCATGCATCTCCGTTTGTTGGAAGAAAAATTACTTATAATCGAACGCCTTTGTTTAAAAGATTATTGTAATTAGATTTTACTTGAAATTAAAATGTGTGTTATTCCAATATTGTATATTAATATTGTATATAAGTTATAGTTTCGATTGATGAATGCAGTTAAGTTTCGGAAACGTGTTTAACAAGAGTTAGGGTTACTGTGAAAGTAGCCACCGACTACAAAACCAGGTTTCACTTATCTTCTTCCATCTAGCTTAGTTTGGCTAGGCTAGCATTTATTTATAGAAATTCCGTCTTGTGTGGTCATTAGCACGCTAACGGGACGACAGATCCCCCTCAAATTCGACTCTGAATCTGGTAGAATCGACAGTTTGGGATCAAAAGCCTAACACTGATGCACAAGGGTTAATTTGTAGGGTGCTCTGGTCATTAGTGAACGTGTAGGTTCTGTTGTGCGTTTATACCGCAGACGTGAATGCTCAAAAAGTTTGCCTTGTCTTATGTAGCGGTTTTTGATTAACGTGTGATGTTCATATTCAGAAATCGCGTTTTGGACGCTTCACGCCTTAGGACAGATTGGATGATAAAGACAGTCTGATCTAAGGCGTGCCTGATTTTTACAAAGAATGTATGATTTTGCTCGCATTTTTACCATATTAAATTAACTCAACAGACTGACACTACAGTCATGCTCATTAGTTCTTAGCAAATGTCAATTTAATGGCATAATCTCCAATCAGTATAAATGTTTCAGTGGTTAAATGATTCAAATAATATAACCAAAACAGAACTTCTAGTGAAAGCAGTCGCGACCTTCATCCATGAGTTCCATTTCCAGATTTAGCCGACCCATGTCCATTGGACCTTTATCAATGTATCGATCAGGTATTGCCAGTTTCCATTCACGCTGACAAGGCTTTCTGTCAATGCATTCATGATATATCTTCACCACCGGATCAATGCTGCCGGCTGGGTCGGAAGCGGTTCCTGTGATCTCGAAGGCACCATTTGCATCTGTTTTCACGGATCCCATGGTGTCATCAGGATTTCCTATTTCATTATTATATATTATGTGAATGATAGGTTAACACAAAAGTAGTGGTATTGCGGTGATTATTTTTATAAAGGCAAATAGCAAAAGTTATATACCGATTTGTTGTTTCGTTTAATAAATATTTATTTACTATCTGTTAAAAATTGATAAAAACGTTAAACTGGATTGCCGTATCAATCACAGCATGAACGAATAAAATGCCACTTGAGACATGAATTACATAAAATATCCTTGGCTTTTATGAAAAGAGTGAAAAGAAATTCTTGGCGAGTATCAGTTATTCAATTAAAGTGCCTTACCCGTGTCACTGTCAACAAGCTCAACTTGGACATTCTTCGCTTTCTCCGGTTGGGAAGGGCAGAATACGACTCCATGAACGCTGACTCGCTGTTCTGTAGCGAGTGTCCATTGAGGAATAAATTGCGATAGGATCAGAGTGAGGAAAAACTTAATTATGTCCATTCTGTATATTATTAGCAAATTAATTAAGATTAATTCTAACATGCGCTATAACAACGTTAACGTTACTAATATAATAATTCACAGGCTACTATGGTGCGACCTCTTCACTAATAGCAAGAACGAACGAATGAAAGATAAATCGCCACTGATGTCACGCACATGTCACGAAGAATCCGGGCCCTAAGTGGGAATCACCTCGTTCAATAAATCTTGGTGATTCTAAGCAGGACGGGTCTTTCCCATTATCCCCCCACAGCTCCGAAGAAGTACCGAAGAAGCAAAATTTGACGGATTGAGTTGAAATTTGGTAGGGATAGGTTTTCGCACCTGCTGATTTCAAAATGCAAAAATTTTAAAATTTAAAAAATTTAAGATTTTAAAATTTTAGTTGGTTGGGTGATCAAAAAATTTTTTGTCCATGATTATGCTGAAAACTTGCATAACATACAGGGGCATGCATAACTGGGGCGCTGATCAAGAATCCGAAAACGGTTTTTCGATTCAAGTTTTCATTAGCTTAATTTAAGCTAAAGTTGTTAGCGTAAGATGTAAGCTTATCATGAGCTAACGCGACAAACTGGTTTCAGATTCTTGGTCAGCGCCCCAGAAAACCCCTATGCAAGTTTTCAGCATAATCATGGACAAAAAGTTTTTTGATCCCCACTTCTTCGGAGCTGTGGGGGGATAATGGAAAAGACCTAAACAGGACTACTCGCCCTCGTGATTTCGGCCTAACTGTCAAACCTTTAAACAGAAAATTTAGACAAATCGCCTCTTCCACAGGTATTACCCGTCTATTGTCACTGGTTGTTTTGTTTGTTTTAAAATGAAATAAAACGGTATTTAAACACGTTATAGCTTTATTATATAATTACAATACTAGACACAAAACATTTGCATTAATCAGTAGGCTAATAAGTAGCGATAAAGAAAGTAAAGCCAAAAGTAATGAGAAACTGTTTAGTTCCATCTAACTTCCTCTAGACTTAATTGAGCAGTTTTCTACCACCTCTGCCGCAGGCTAAACTTTTGTTTTGCCATCCATGTCTCTTGATTCTATGATTCTGATTCTTCTGATTCTACTTTTTGGGTTGTGAATTCAGTGCAATTTTTATCTACATGTCAAGATTGCAATCTTTCCGTAAATTAGGATTTTATAGAATAGATGCTAGTTCAGTCTTTGTTGCTAAAGCAGCCTGACTAACAGGTCCAATGGATATAATTCAGCATGGGTACGTTTTCGATTCTCATGAGAAAAGTAGTAAAATTGTACGTTACGTTCTAGCTAAATTCGATTTTGCTAAAATTTTGTAGATTGGCATCGCAACCGACAAAAGTGCAAACAAACAAACTGTTGAAAACTGCCTTTTGAATTCTGCGGGTCGCAGAAACCGGGCCCAAGTATACATTCCCCCTCACCCAGCTGCACAAAGTGTAACTTTTTTGTGCTAGTTTTGAAAGTTAAGTTTTTCAGCTTGGGTGAGTTGGGTGAGTTGATAGAAACAAAGCATGACTAGAGCGTATTCAGATTTGATTACATGCTACTGTAGGTGCTAACTGCTAAGCGTAAAGATTTGATTGCACACTACGATCGCAGATCAACCAGTCCTAAGCGATTCCAGTGTCAGCGACGCGTCCAGTGTTGGCGCAAGTAATCATTATTGCTCCCGAGATGGGTAGGTAGGTGCCACTCTGCCCAACTAAGGAATGGTCCTGTTTTGCAGACTAGACATCTACAAACTTGTCTATGGTAAGTGTAAGCCAATCTTAATAAATCACAATACCACCATTTACTTGGTATCCCAGGGGGGGGGTACGGCCACTGGTTTAGTTTTCTCTTCTCACAAAAACTGGTGGTGCTTAATCCTGTGAATTTTGAGGAAGATCGACAGCTTGCCAGCTAGAGGATCAGATCACAAGAAATTGCACGTTTTGCTCATCCAACTCCCCGAACTCACCCAAGCTGAGAAAGTGAAACTTTTTGCACAAGTCTCAGCTTGCCAACTAGAGGATCAGATCACAAGAAGTTGCGCTTTTTGCTCACCCAACTCAACCAAGCCGGAAAAGGGAAACTTGAAACAGCAACAACAAAACCCAACTATGATGGCACAACACGATCAGGAATGGACACAAACTGTAACTTTAGGGGGAAATTCTGTACTTGGGCCAGAAAGCGGATCGCAGATACTTTTTCAATGTAGCTTTTCGCTTGCTCAATGCTCAATTCACGACGACTGCTTAGCATGTCAGATTTTGAGCTGTCAGTTCAGAAGCATGACTCAAAAACAAATTTATCAACAAAAGGCCGCATATAAAATTGTTTAGTAGAATCAGAGTGTGACATCAGTTGTTGCGAGTTAGTTGTTGGTTTCCACCAAGCAATTTAATAAGCAGAAATTTCTCAATAAGTATAATTTTGTTGCATTTATGAACTCAGTCTGGTTTAAAGTTAAATATTACCCATGCCAAAGTTTTGCTAAATGTCTGTAGGTTGCATCAGATCCTTAAGATTTGCAATATAGGGACAAACTTAGCTTCACAGCTCACCCACCCACTACATCCCAGAATAAATGTTGCACAAAGATATGATTAATCAAATAATATAATATTAATTAATAATAATGATCGAATTATTCTAATGATTAAACCTACGATTGGTTTGTAATAAAAAGACAACTTAAGGTGGTGATTCCATTTGGTCACATAAAGTTTGCACCATTATTACTCCTTCATTACTTGGAGTTAAGAAGCCATTTTTATATCAAAATGTAGCTTGACATTTTCTCTTTTTAATGCATGCCACGAAACTAATGTTGCTTTTCTAAAATATTTTTAACACATTTTAGAAGAAGTATAATTTTCCAGAATTTTTGCAGACTCAAGTAAATTTTTTCGCGAGACATCGGTTATATCATTCGGTACCTCCATCAAATAACATAGCTGGGGACGGTTTTTTATTTATTGTGAAATCGCTCTTCGTTATAGGGAAATAAGCTGAAATGTGTGCGTAACCTGTATTTTGCCTACTTTTTGCAAATTTGTCAAGCAATTGCTTTAGCTAGAAAGCAGCAATCGGGGCAACTAAAAAATCGTCCCCGGGTATATTTGTGCAGAACACATTTGTTCAGTAGCAGCCCTCCAACTTGCATGGTGAATGCTCCACAATCTTTGGAAAAAATTGGTTCGTGTTTTTGCAAAAACTACATTTTTATGATAGCAGCCTACAGGATAGCAGTTGGAAGACGATTATGCGTCGGATAATTTGTTCTAGTGAGACCTTCAGATCGACGCCCTTAGTTTGATTTTACGGCTTGCGTAGTTCAAGAAATGTTGGATAATTTGATTTCTGCAAAAATGACAAGTTTTCGACGCCAAAACAAGAAAATCGGCTATATCTCACTGTAGAGAAACGATAGACACTTGCTTTAAAAAACAAAAATGTGAAGCACAATGAGATCTTTCGAATGAATATAGTCACAACTGTATAGTAGCTAGCTGCCAAGCATTCAAAAATTGGAAAAAACCACTCTGACCGGAAATCTCGAATTTTTGAATCGGGATTGCGCGGAGGGTGTTAGAACGATAAAAGAACTTATTTCGGAACGTTTCATCAAATTTCATCTTGGTTTACGCCGCCAAATAACAATGTGTCCAAAAGGAATCACCACCTTAAGGGAGGTCTGTTTTTTGGTCATTCTTTCTATTTTCTCTGATCCCGCTGATTTTTGCATATTTTATTGTCTAAATTTTAACGAGTTTTTAAAATTAAAGTCGTAAGTCTTACGGTTATTGAGTAATTTCACCCAAAAGCTGAGATTTCACGTGCTAAACATAGGAAATTTGAAAAGTTGTCACTTTTTCACGTGCGCCAGAAAAATCTCACGAATGACAAAACGGATCCGTCCAAGCTTTATATCATATTAATTCCATGTTTCCGAACTGTGATTTGTATGAATCTGTGTTTTCAATTAAGTCTTCAAAAAATTTTAATGAATTGTTAAAGTATTAAAAATTGAATTGATACAAAATTTTAATACTTCAAAAATTCATTACAATTTTTTAAAGACCTAATTGAAAATTGTTATTCCTACAAATCACAGTTCGGAAACATGGAATTAATATGATATGAAACTTTGACGGATCCGTTTTGCCATTCGTGAGATTTCTGTGGTGCACGTGAAAAAGTGACAACTTTTCAAATTTCCTATGTTTAGCACGTAAAGTCTCAGCGTTGAGGTGAAATTACTCAACAACCGCAAGACTAACGACTTTAATTTTAAAAACTCGTTAAAATATACCGTTTGGACAATAAAATATGTAAAAATAAGCGAAATCGGAGAAAGTCGAGAAAATGACCAAAAATGGACACCCCCCCTTAGCAGTGACATTAAAGGTAATGGTTCTACTAGTTTATGGGTGATTGATTGAAATTTGAAAAATGGAAGGGCTCATTCAAAATGAATTTTTGAAGAGCTACTCTGGAATTCTGAAAAGAGACGGTTTTCAAATTATATAATGGAGACATTTCTTGTCTGGTTTCACAAGATATGGTTCTAAAAAGGGCGAATTCGCTTGGTTTCATTTAATAGACAGGTTTGGCTTGTTTGATTTTGGACATATTTCTATTTCACAAGCGCAAAAAGTCTGTTTCAGACTCAGCCAGTCCCTTTTATAATACAGAAAATTTATTGTAGAATGAAAACGATTTAACCAAGAGCATACAACAGCTAGTTAACAATATCAAAACGCTGATCAGAATCCGAAATAATTTTTTAACTAAATAAGGGTTACGTACGACAAAGCACGTAAAATATTTGTGACCCTAACTGGACGTCTTCACTTTTGACGTGTGTTCAGAGTTGGAGGCGGGTACCATTTTGGCGACCGGCCCCGCCCCGCTACCCGCAAGCTGGTACCCGCCCCGCTACCCGCAAGCTGGTACCCGCCCCGCTACCCGCAAGCTGGTACCCGCCCCGCTACCCGCAAGCTGCTACCCGTCCCGCTTCGCGGCCCGCAGTCAACCGATACCTGATACCCGCAGAATTTTTCTAATGCTATACGATTACTGTGCTGTTAAATTTATTCAAAAATGCCAGTAGAGAAAAATAAACTTTTATTTAATCTAAACTTCAATAGCGTACTGAGGTGTGTTGCCGAAATATGGAGATCAATACACCTTGCCAAAGTCTGGGGTCGTTTGGCGACGTTAAAACTGCACAGCAGTAGATGACGACAGATGACATAGTACCAAACTCAATACCAAACAAGTAGTCCCCAAAAGGGGCAGTATTCCTTTGTAGACCTGTTTTTATTCAAGTGCAAAACTGTCTTTGTTGGAAGCTAACTTTTTATTCCGCTGCTCACGTTTGTTCTCAATTCTCAGTGACCTCCTACTGCATCAGAGAGAGAGAGAGAGAGAAAGCAGGCCAATGCTTGCTATGCTGGGCTGAACTTGTGATGGTCAGCACAAGCTAGTACCTTATTTTTGCCTAATGCACCCATGTGTAGCTCCCAAGCTACACAGGTGCTCAAAAATCTGTAACCGTTTAGATTGCTGACAGCCGAAGACTGCGCCACGACTCTCAGTTCTGCGGCTTAAATACGTTCTAAAACCTAATTTGCATAATCCGAATGCAAAAAAAATCTGACCTAAGCTAGCCCTGTGTTGAAGATAGGGCTTCTAAATGGAGAAATGACTCATCATGCACTAAACATAGCAATTTCCATTTTATACATTCCTGCTCCAGCAGGAATAAAAAGGAGTTAGGATATCAAAGTTCCACAAAAGCACATACAGTTATCGAAAGCGGCATTAACATTAATATAACGTGAACATACCAGAACGGGATGTCAAAGCAAAATTTAACTGAAACTTGGTAGCTAATTCTGTACCTACCTCTTGTGGAAGCAATTTGCCAGAGCGCAGTTTTTTAGCTAAACTTAGCTTATGTATTTTCACCAATTCTTGCAAGTTGTAACTAAAAACAGCGATGTTTAATAAAAACAACAGTCTTTGGACGATTTTTAGCAAACCACGACTTTTGGTAACAAATCCGACAAACCGGAAACTTTTGGGGAATTTGAATCTGGAAACTTATTTTTGGGAAATTTTCTTACCCCTTCAAATATTGAATTGAAAAAGGGAGTTTTAAATGTTGAGCTTTTCGAATGTTTTCGGATTTTGGATTCACTCCAATAACAGACCAAGGGCTAACTGCATTCTGAATAACAAAAACGAACCGAAATTATATAAGTTATCCCACTAAAGGTTCTGTTACGACGGAACTGGTCATGAGGACTTTTCTAAAAGAATTCATTTGAAAATTTTCTTGAGCAAGCATTTCCAGCTTCGAACAGTTTATTGAAAAGGTAGGAGAATGTACCATCCTTCCACTAAACTCCACTAAAGGAACACATGCTTATAATCAAATTTGAGGCATTTAAACTTAGCAAAATGGCACGAGTCTGTGTGCTGACTTATAAAGTTATTATTAAATGTTATTAAGTTCGTCTGCTTACTGAAAGCAAGACAAGCAAGTAGAGAGCGCGATAAATACACAGTACATGCTGCAGAAACACAACATAAAGATTACTTTTCTGGATATAACCTAATAAAACAAGTTTAATCAAACACACACATGAGATGAGATTAGTAATCGTGGAGAAGGCCACCCAGCCAAAATTAGCGATTTTTGAAATCACCAACATGAAGTCTATTTTTCCCGAACACTTTTCGGAATATTCTTTTAGTTTTAGTGAATATATCCACAAGAGATACCCTCAACTACCCGCGCGGGTAGCAACATTTCTACTATGCGCTAGTACCGGCGGGTACCCGCGGGTACCCTGGGGTACCCTCGGCCCACTTCCAACTCTGCGTGTGTTACAGCAAACAAATTCAATTCAAACTTGTCTTCATGGAATATTTCTGAGCTTTGTAATGAATTTAGTAGTTACACCGACTGATGAGTGAGGCATCATCATTTTGAAATGGTGTGTCCTTTCGCACATTCACACATCCAGAATTTTAGAGAATTGAGCTAATTTTTAAATGCAGAAACTGTGCATTTGTATAATATACTTATAGGATTGGGTTTTGGTGTGGCTGGAGTAGGAGTGTATGTTCAGCTAAGTTTTGCTGGAATTCAGGTTGTCGTCTTCCGCTAAGCTGAAATTTCTGAAGTGATTTGAAACGCTTTCCTTAATGGTTTTCTCCTTTCGATACGCTATTTACCAGCTTCAGTGTTTACCATCCACTTAAAGGATCAGCTCAGTTGCAGAGAGCTGTCGTTAACCAAATAAAGACATTTCAGAAAGGGTGAACAACAAGACGTTTCCTTTCATTGAAATTAAGATGAGCCTGAAACTGGAAACACTCCACTTTAATTCTTAGTTTAGCGTTCCTCAGCTACAAAGAATTATTAAGTAAGCAGAATGATCGACAAATGGGAATCAGGACATTTGGAAAATTTATGAAAAAACGATTTCAAAATATATTCGGAAAATAAATTGTGCAAATCTTAATTCATTTATAAATGTTTTTCAATATTGAAGCTAAAGGGCTAAGGCTAATCCTATGGCAATGCAGATTTTTCACCAGGACTTAATTTCGTCATTGACTTCTGTGACAAAAGACTAGAAGGTGCCGCCTCCGTTAAAGGGAAGCAGATTATAGATTTAAGATAAAGTGGGTAAATAAGTATTATCCCATTTAATTCGGTTTGACTTCATCAACCTAGACAAAAGGGACTGCTTGAGTGTCTTGTCAACAATTGAACAATTGCCCTTCTCAAGAATTTTAACAAATCACTAATATTGGATTATGTAAATACAGTTTGCAAATAAATTATCTACACACTGTCTGCCTTGAATAAAAGAGCTCATAACGAAAATCAACAAATCAAATGCACTTTACTAAGCTATGTCCGACACGGTACAGGAAACCCCACGGAAATTCAGGGCACCGAACCGGTTGGAACAGTATAAAAACAAGATTACAAAATTGCAAAATTACAAAAACTCGATTACTAAACTTTGCGAAGGCTTATATGATTGAAATGGTTCAAAAATGAATTGAAATTAAATTAGAAATTAATTTCAAAAATGAATTGAAATTAGTTATGATTCGGCTTTTCGCTTCTTTAGAATGCGGCAGAACGTAAGACTTAACGGGTAAGCTAATTCTGAGAAAGAATACTAGAATCAAACTAATCAAAGTACTTCAGCTTGTGAATGTCGCTTCGTTTACGTCGCTGTATGATATATTGTTGTTAAAATTGTCTTAGTTCAAGTTTGATGTTTTATTTATAGATTATGATTAGCGTATGATAAATAATGTATGTCATTGTGAACAGTCTCGACGAGGGCATACTCTTACCAGACGAGCTTACTGTAATGTGAAACTTTAGCTACATTGTTTGTGTGGAATGCATTTCAGTTTAAATAGATACTACATGCATATATTAGCTTTAGTGTGTGAAATGGGAATGCGTGTGAAACTGCAAGACATGCAGTAAGCTAGCAAGACCTTCATAATACTGTTTTAAAGTCGGTTGCAACTAAATTCATTTCGTTACACACAGTCACTCTTTGAGGATTAGGTGGAAGTTTTGCAATATTTTGCACACAAAGAGTTTAGAGGGCACAACGTGTTTCTTATTTGTTTTGCATGCAACTGGAAGAGCATGCCATTGCAGATTATAGCGAAAAGTTAAGCTCGGTTAAGCTTGAGAAGAGTTACGGTAAATCTTTTCGCCAAAGTTCGGGATCAAATTAAAAACCGCTACTGCTATGTCGACTCGACTGTGCAAACTTTTCGCTAAATCTTCAATCCTGCAAAGCCCTGCCGTTAGTATAAAAGTGACGCTGAGCAACCTAGAAAACTGGCTTTTCAAGTTATTCCACAAGAAGACTATTTGAAGAACCAACACTCCGGCTTCAAAAGATGCATATAGGCCTGACCGACGGCAAAGTGAATTATTTATAAAAATTAAGAAAGGAAAGAGTCAAAAAAGTTGGAAAAATCAAAACTATGCAAATGTTTATCCATATCTACTGTAAAATTTATGACATGAGAAAAATAGAACAGCCACGCACTTCACTACGAGCACATTACATCACCTCACGTTGTCAACAAGTTTGAACTTCCAGAGGAAATGGAAAATTTGGAATTGCTGTTGCGGTTAACCGAGTTAGCGACCACAGGCCGGCAGCTTGTATATACTTTGTGAGACAAAGAAAGCTTACAGTGACAATACCATCGCATTCAGATCATCGCTCTTATTTTTTCAGACCAAATTTTAACATTTCGAAAAATGTAAACTATAAATTTGGAACTTGGCCGTTGAAATTTCTATAACCACATCTTATTTATATAACTTACAATTTACAGCCACGCTGGTAATTTTTGCTTTCCTTGTTCTTTTTCTTAAGAGTTTACTTTGGTGAGGAAGTAGAACGAAACAAAGCAGCTGAAAAATCAATGGAAGACTGGCAGACAAGTGACTCTCAAGCACGCAATTAGAATGGCAAATCATTAGCCCAGGGATCGAAGTCTGCAGTAAAGAAGAAAGTTGTCGGCTAAAACCGCAGTTTTCAGGAAGATGCCATCTGCCTGGGACTGTCATTTTTTCCAACCACGTAATACGTATCTTGTTCTTTTGCCTCCTTGGTTTTCAAAGACTGAACAGATCAATGCGACAGCCCATTTTAGAAAATATTTGTAGGTATTTGAATTTTCAATAAAAATATCTTTACCGCATCTCTCATAATTTTTATAAGTGTATTGTATATTCAGTGGTTTTTTACAGCCACCTCACCCCAGTCGGTGCTCCGGTTAGGGGTAGTGCCAGCAAACAACGTATACATTTTAGAAGGAAGGGGATGCTGACACTGAATAATTGTCTTAGCAATTACCCGAGGTGTTCTACAAGGCTATCAGTACGTCCACTACATCCACCGTAATGGAGATGTTGTGGTAGCTCCAGGAGACAGGCGGCTGGCTACCCCTTGCCAATCTCGGTAAATTTCCCAGGTGGGATTTTTGAAATAGGGTGCTAGAGCTTATTTTTTGTTCAAGCTCTAGACTTGACATGATCCTTCACTTGTAGCGCAGAAAGGAACCACTGCCCTACAGAACGATCTATGAATAATGAATAATAATGATTAATAAAGAATAATAATGAATAATGAATAAGGAATTTACCAGAAAATTTTCTAGAAACGGCTTTATCCAAATAAAATAGCCTGAAACAAGATGCATTTTTGAAGGGAAACTTGACAATCAATAGAGATTGACTGCCATAAAAACTAGGCATGGGCACGGGTAGTCGGGTACCCGACGGGTATCCGGGTACCCGAAAAGTTTCGGGTACCCGGGTCCTGCTTTGGGTACCCGATATCCAGTTAAAACCGGAAAAAACTGGATTCAACTGGTTTAAGCAGAGTGAAAATTTTTGGATCAGAAAATTTTTAACTTCCGAAAATTTTTTGAGGTAATATACAAAATTTTAATATAGATTTTACAACTGAAAAATAAAGTAATGTGAGAAAGAGTAATTAATTATTCCTGGTATTTTTCAAACAATTGATAGTTTTTTCTGTTTTAATTTTTGTTTTTAAGAAATTGAATTTACATTGCTCCAACGATTTTTCCTTTCGCTAAATCCCTGTTGGAGCAATTTTCATGTGGAAGCCGATGTAATTTAAAACTGAAGCTGAAGACTTAAAATTCACACGATGCAAACAAAAATGTTGGCATAAAATTAGTGACTTTAACACAGCTCTGCGTTGTTTTCTAAACTAACCGTCAGCAATAGTACCAATTACCATAAGATGGTATTGGATATTGATAGTGACTGATGTTGTCTTGAAAGCTATATGATGCTAATTTAATGCCAAAAGGTTAATTCCAATCGAAAACCTTCCTTCACAAATGCCCATTTCTCATTAGGTGGTTTCAGTTCTTGTAAACTTTAACTGTTTCTAAACTGATTTCAAGTCTAAGAAGCGCTCCAACATTGTTTCGACATTCAGTTGATCAAATGTCGAGCATACGAGCTTTTATCCAGACAAGATCTTAAGCAGTCATATACATTATTACACTGCCTTAACCAAATCTGCTGCATTTGGTTGCAAATCTGTTGCTGAAAAGTTTGAAAAACGCATCGTAACTAAATTAATACTTTAGCCAGTTTATCTAAGCTTTGTCATCAGTTAGCAATGAGAGACCGAAAAACAGTTTTGCCGCTTCAGTAGCATAAGACATGGGCTAACCAACAAATTGCAACGTTTGTTTGTTTGCTGCCTTTTGTGCTGTTCCAATCTCCAGAGATAAGCAGTTTAGGTTAGCCAATATTTCTTGTGGGATTTTCTCTTTATAATCTAAGTTTTTTTTAATATTCGTTTACATTTCAAATTTAAAGGAAACTGTCAGCACAAAGGTGTTAAGAAACTTAGAAAATTGAAAATTGCTGAGCTAAACTGGGTTGTAAAGTAAAAACATAAAACCAAAGTCGTCTGTATCAGCATCAGCTTCCGATGCCCTGGCAATTAATTGCAGGCAATTAATCACTATAATCCATCTTACGTCTTTAAAACTCCTTTTAAATAACATTTAAAATACCTTAAAAATGAAAATCTATCCAATCTAAGCTCAATTTGAATAAAGACCTCTGAAATCAGCTAGATTTTAAAATGGTCACCCTGAAAATTGGGTTAAAAATTTCTCGGGTACCCGAAAGTGCTCGGGTATCCGGGTACCCGGGTAGAGCTGCAATTACCCGACATAGGGCTCGGGTAGTGCCGGGTACCCGGGTCCAAATTTTTGGACCCGTGCCCATGCATAATAAAAACATAGAGATTGACTGCCATAAAACGAAAAGATGAAGATATCGAAAAGAAAAGTGTATATATATATCCTATCAAGACAGCACAAGTTTGTCAACGAATAAGGCTGCCATTTGCTGCAAGTATGTAAACTTGTAACGCGTACATACACTTACTAGAGAAGCATTGAGGTGGGACTTTCTATGAATTTATAAATTTGCAGGCTGGTTCAATTGTGCCTTGTGCATTGTTGTCCTGCAATCTTTGGCACGACGCATTTTTTATGTCCGCTTCGTCTGCTCCGTCAGAGGTGACTTTTCTTCCCTGAATCTCATTGTCACTGATCGACGGGGCCGATTGGATCCGAGCACTTAAAGAAGCAGTTAAACTTTTAGAAGCAGCAAAGGGCTTGTGAAAATTTAATCGGAGACAAAGTATTAAATCAATGTTGTAACTTTTGTGTAGCTGATTTATTTTGCAATGTGTATATTGAGTCTGTATGTATGTATGTATATATATTGAGTTAGAAGATGTGCTCAAAGCCAACAATCTGCAGTAATGAAGTCGTATTGCATAACGGATCTAGTTAAAAACCCAGGTGCCCAGATTAGAGATGAGGACGAGCCGGACTTTTCCTGGCTCGGCTCGGCTCGGCTCGCGAGAAAATGAGGTTGGCTCGGCTCGGCTCGGCAAGGCTCGGCTCGAGAGGATTTTGAAAGTGGGTCGGCTCGGCTCGGCTCTGCTCGCCAAGCTTTAAATTCGCTTGGAAGGTATTAAAAACGCTAAAGAAAATTTAAAATTAGGATGCAAAATTGAAAACTAAAAACAGTTTTCACTGATGGTCATTTTGTGTGAAGAAGTTCTGAAATATGACAAGGAAATTTGGTCGAATTCCGATTTTTGGTTTTTGTCGGCTCGGCTCGGCTCGGCTCGGAGTTTCAATTCTCCGGTTCGGCTCGGCTCGGCTCGGGAGACATTGTTGCCGGCTCGGCTCGGCGCGGCTCGCCAGCCGAGCCGAGCCGATTCTGAGCAGAGCCGCGAGCCAAAATCCTCATCTCTAGCCCAGATCCGAATATGAGTGGGTGCGGGTCTGAATATGCTGGTCCGGGTCCGGATCCGGACCGGGTCCGTAATTTTGGATCCGGAGCCAACTCTGTCCCCACCTCAGATCCGCATTTTCTGGTCGAGGCGAGTGTGCTGTAGTAGTGACACATCTTAGTTTCGTTCGTTCATTTGTCATCTGATTTAGTTTTCCATTCGCTTAGAAGATGAATCTAGAAAGTTTATTATTTGGAAATTAACAAGTCCATGGAGTAGGGACTCAAACACCTGCAGACGAAGTTGCCGAAGACGAAGTTTTTAACAGGTTCTTCCTTTGTGTGCCAGAATCTTGTCCTGAAAATCTGATGATCAAGATGAAGATGATCAAGCTTTTTGAGACCCTCTTGGAAGTCAAGGAAGATCCACCAAAATTCGAGGTATACGACACATTGGATTCCCAGCTAATAGATTTGTTGACACTAATCAATTGCATACAAAATTTATTTATTTGAAACTGCTCTTTAGAGGAAGAAAAACTGTTCAGCAGCTCTCCTAACAATGGGAAACCTGTAGATTTTGAAATAACTTTGGAATAGTTTTCGGATAAATTTTATGGTTTTAGGAGTTAACACGTTCCCGACGGCAAAATTTTTGCTTGGTTCTCCAAAATTGTATTTAGCGTCCTGAACTCATCGCTAATGTGACGACTTCTGTCTTTAGTCAGAATCGATCAGCTTGATGAGATCTGTTTGGTGAGCTATTCAGGCCGTGGACGTAAATTTACGTCTTTCACATTTTTTGTAGTATATTGCAGCAAAAAAATTTAAAAGACGTAATTTTACGTCCAGATTTTAAGCATAAAACTGTACAAATTTTTTGACTAAAATTTTGTGCGTGGGCGTAAAATTACGTCCAAATCATTGTTAACCTAATGAGAGCGCCAGACTTTATTTCGGCCTTTGAATCAAGTCTAAATCCATTAATTTAGCCATTTTACATATGTCTAGTTGCAAAAATCTTACCCTTTTATTCAGAATCTGTTATAAAAGACACTAGAATTTGGACGTAATTTTACGTCCAAAGCATAATTTGAAGAAATTTTAAAGACGTAAAATTACGTCCCTCGCCGGGAACGTGTTAAAAGCTTCGGGTCTTTCCCATTATCCCCCAACAGCTCCGTGGAAGTACCGAAGAAGCACAATTTGACTGATTGAGTTGAAACTTGGTGGAGGTAGGTTTTCGGACCTGCTGATTTCAAAAATGCAAAAATTTAAAAATTTAAAATTTTTTTAAAAATTTAAAAATTTTAGTTTGGTAAGGCGGGACCAAGGTAAAAGGTAAAAAAGGTAAAGGTTTACCCCAGGAGATATCTTAGTCCTGCCACAGGACATGGGGTGCCGGTGCTCATCCCCGGATTCTCAGCCGTAGAGCCAGGAGTGTCACCTCAAATGATGACTGCATCCGTGGAAGGGGGGCCGGCCCTTCTACACAGACTCCTGTTACCGTCCCACCGTAGTGGTACCCATTTACCGACCAGTTAAGGATGGATAGCTGGGTTGGCTAGAGTCGGGAAAGCTTTGTGGCTTGTGGGGATCGAACCACCGACCGTAAGATCGGAAGATCTGACCAGCACCTTAGACCAAGGGGAACCGAAAAATTTTTTGAAAAAAATTTTGATGAAAACTTGCGTACAGGGGTTTTCTTGGGAATCTGAAATCAGTTTTTCGATTCAGCTTTTCGTTTAGCTTAATATTAGCTAAAGTTTTAAGCTTACGATGTAAGCTTATCCTGAGCTAACGAAAAGCTGAATCGAAAAACCATTTCAGATTCGTGATCAGCACCCCAGAAAACCGCTGTATGAAAGTTTTCAGCAAAATCTTTTCAAAAAATTTTTCGGTTCCCTTTGGTCCCCCCTTACCAAACTAAAATTTTTAAATTTTAAAAAAATTTTTAAAATTTTTGAATTTTTTGTATTTTTGAAATCAGCAGGTCCGAAAACCTACCTCCACCAAATTTCAACTGAACCAGTCAAATTGTTCTTCTTCGGCACTTCATCAGAGTTATGGGGGGATAATGGGAAAGACCCAAAGCTTCCGCCGTCTGGATAACGTACAAGTCGGTAAAGGTACAAGCAGGTCTACTTGTATTAACGGAATAATGCAGAGTTACTTTTGATTTTAAAGGTCTAGTGTTGTAAATTTTTTATATCTTTGATAGCTTTGATATATAGTATGTTGCTCCGGTCCCGTAGGACTGCGTAAAAACTTTATATACAGTTATGATTACAAAAGCATACGACACTTGTAATGCAGTTACTACACTTTGATAGGTTCTGCGTTTGCCAAGTTTAGCTATATACTATGATTTATCATAAACAGTCTTTGTATTACTGTAATAGCGGGGGTATGCTCCGCCTTTCAAAGCCAAAGTAACGGATGCTGATTGGGTGACAGAAACTCCCATTTGACATAAAGGAGAGAGAAAGAGAGAGCTGCTGAGTGAAAGTGTAAAGAGTTAAGCCCAAAAGCAAACATGGACACCGTAGACTGCCTAATATCTGACATACCGTAGGAATCCGCTTAGATGCTCCGTCGTTAGACTGACAGTATTTCCACTTGTCACCCTTTCCAATAGTTAGGCTTAAGTACTACTTATCCTGAGTTGTGATGTATGCAACGGGGAGTTGTTGGCCCAATCTAGAGCCTCCGATATCCACAGAAGGACTACCACCACAGTCCAGTGTACTCTGGGTTCCGACTGGAAGTGAAGCACTTACCGATGGTTGGCTGCAGCGAAAAAATAGCGCTAAAAATGGTGAGTACTTGAACGGTTTACTTGCTTGCTACTGACGACTGAGCGAGCAGGAAATAATTTCGACATCGTAGGTTAAAAATTAAAATAGATCAGCCTATAGTTTTCACATCATCAGAGGAATATAAATGTGAAAAACTGTCGATAATGGAAGTACACCATTTAGAGGAAATTGAACAGCAGCTATTAAATTAAACCAAGAGTACATAATATAAGAGTGTGCCACTAGGCACACTCTATATATGTTATCAGAGCAAAAACTATGCTCTGCTCCCTAACGGCCCACCCCCCCCCCCCCGCAAATTAGACCCATCACTTCAAAGAATTTTGTGCGCTATGTTTGTGTTCTAAAGCTCGAAGCAGGCACAAAATTCGCGAACGCACTGCTTGTGTTTTCGAGCTTAAGCACACAAACACAGAGCGAGTGAGCGTACCCCCGTTTCGACTAGGTGCTGATTTGCGAAGGGGGGTCACTAGGGTCTGATTTGCGGTTCCGTTAGCGTGCAGAGCATAGTTTTTGCTCTGATAACATAGTGTGCCTAGTGATAACATAGAGTATATTATGTACTCTTGATTAAACTAAATTGAATTACTCAATTTTATGCCTTGACGGACAACAGCTTCAGTTACCACACTAGATGGAGACGGTAGGAATGTTACGGATTGTTGTGAACACTGGAAACCAAGCCTCCTGAAAGCCTTTATAAAAATCAATCAGAACATCAGTGTTTATGGAGACCTGTGGCTGAATTCTCAATTCTGTGCTTATTTCAGATATTCCATATGGCGAGGTAAATCAGCTGGGTGGTGTATTCGTGAACGGTAGACCGTTACCCATGCCAATTCGATTGCGAATCATCGAGTTAGCTCAAATGGGTGTTCGTCCATGCGACATTTCCCGACAGCTGAGAGTATCTCATGGCTGTGTCAGCAAGATATTATCAAGATACGCAGAAACGGGCTCCATATTGCCTGGTGCTATTGGCGGAAGCAAACCAAGAGTCACTACCCCGAAGGTAAAACAATTTGCTTTTTGTGTCTAAGCAAAGCAAGTTTAAATAGCAGCAAAGAATTGTGCATTTGCCCCAATAGAATTGTGTTTGCTAAAATCAAATGTTATTTAATGAAGTTGGAGGGAGAGCACCATTATTTGATTCCGATTGCATCTCAGAAGCTGCATTTTGAAAACTCGCTGATCCCTTTGAAGTATGTTTCTAGTTTTGATCTACGGATTGACCTCAGATCGATCAAATTGATCAAAAAACTTTTATTTTCACTTTTTGCGCAATTCTGTTTTGTACGATAATTTGGCCGATTGGTGATGAATTCTGGAGAAATTTTACGAAATCTATTTAAACCCAATTTGGAAATTTCTCAGTAATACGTCACAAAATCGAACAATCTTTTCTGTTGCTTGGTCACACTCAATCTGCACACAAAACAATTTTTCTTTTTTGCGATTTCTGTGATATATGAACCATTGGTTTGTAAAGTCTTCATGGGTTGGCCAAAGGTTACGACTGCTGCTACCACTCCACTACTGACTGCTTCTTGAAATGTTTCTTGCTAGTTTGTTGACTAGAATGTGATCTGGTGCTGCTGACCAATGCTAAGAATGCCGGAACTCCGCCCTCTTTATTGTCCTTGTTTAATAATAATTGATAAATAATTCATGCTTGCCAGGATTCGCTTTTTGCTTTAGGTGGTTGATCATATTAAACTGCTGAAACAGAGAGATCCAGGAATTTTTGCTTGGGAAATTCGTGATCGCTTGATCGCTGACGGTATCTGTGACAAATACAATGTTCCCTTTGTTAGCTCCATCAGTCGAATACTTCGGAACAAGCTGGGTCATCACGGAGCCACATCTGGGAGCAGCTCGTTGGGTGGGGGAATTCAGCCCTTTGTCTCATCTGGTCGCGCTAATTCCTTTTTTCATCCATATTTGCCGGCTGGCTACACCTATAATCTAAGTCCTGGAGCTGCTATTCCAACGGCACCAATTTCTTCAACCTCAACATCTACCACTCCCTGCTCTGTGGGAAAATTAGGTGACAGTTGGCCGACAGCTGCAGGTCCGTTTGGTGCTTTCGGAGGTCTGCGAGCTTGGCCCACCATGCATTCAGTTTGCAACATTTTAGGATTTGAGTCCCCGTTTGGGATGAGTGGACCTCTGCCTAAGCCAATGGGAATGACTGATGCTGAGCCGGAGACAGCTCATGCAGCATCCTCCTCAAATGACCGTGTGCCGTCAGTGACCAAAGGAAATTTGGAAATCAATATGTAAATAGGGATCTTATCTGTATATGTAGAAATGTAGAATGTGCTTACTTAATATTATTAATGTATCGCTCGCTAACACGTAAAAGTACTTGACAGGCCTACGGAATGCTCTGGTCTCAAAAACAGAAAATAGAAGTATCGAAAATATGTAGCCCATGTAGAATACGTGAAGAAGGTGGATTGGTAGTACGGTTTTAAGCCTGGTTCACACTGGTGTCTTATGTCTTATGTATTTTGTCTTGTCGTTCACACTGGTGTTTTTATTCCGGCGGAGGTTTACGGTTTAAGTTTACGGGTTAATAGCGCTCAAGCCCCTGTAAAAATTGGACTTAAAAATTGGACTTAAATCCTAAACGGAATTCTAGGATTTCAGGTTCCGATTGACTGCTAGCTAGAGCAAGCAATTTCGTGAAGACTTAAAACGGACAATCCAACTGACATTTACCAAAACAGTCTCACCAAAAACTGTAGGGAGCAAATTGTTTTGTTCATAGTGATTTAGCGGTGCATATTTGCTGCAGAAATGTATATATGTCGTAGCAAGATAGTAAAATTGGCAAGATAGTTATCTTGCTAAGAGTTTGGCATAAACTTGTTGGTTGTTGTTGGCAAAATTGTTGGTAAGATAGTAATCTTACTAGAATTTAGCAAGATAGTCATCTTACCAGTTTCAGTATGAAAGGTGTCTTCAATTTGGAAACAAAGACAGTCATTTAATGAGTTTAACGCAAGGGGGGAACTTTCGCAAAATTAAAAACTAACCATTGTGCTGTATCACTGCTGAAATAATATTTGTAATGGAAATGCTAAAGTTAGAAATTGCATAAGAGAATATATTTTAATATATTATTTCAAAGTTAACTGCGAAAAATACAAAAATTGATAACTACTTTACCGACAAAACCAACCTCACAAAATTAGTTAAATATGCACATATATACTTAATTTTTCAGTCTTTAGGACAGATAGAGTCAAAACAGCCACAAGTCCACGGATCCGTGCGGATACGCTGATATCACAATTTGAAGAATGAAAATCAAACGTGGACACCCAAAGTCAGACCAACCTTAATCACGCAACCGGTTTCGATGCTCCACCGAGGGCATCTTCTTCAGGCGATTCTTCACACGCTGCTGTCGTTCCTGGGGGGTCAGATAACGGGGGATCCAATTTCGGGAGGGAAGGAAAATTTCAAAGTTCTCTAGGGTTGGGGCTTCAGAGGCCAGACGGGCAAGAACCGGGGGGACCGGAGGACCGAAATTGCCCGGAGGGTCAGTGGGAGGCTGGGAGGCAAGGACTGGGGGGTCCGGAGGACCGGAACTACCGGGAGGGTCGGAACCACTGTTATTGATGTTGTTGTCGTCGGCAGAGTCCAAATGGATGCTAGTAAACCCGGACCCGGGGGGGGGGGGTAGGGATTTGTTGTGACGGAGAACGTGCTCCCAGTTGATTCCAAAAGGATGGTCAGAAAATAGTTGACTTATCCACCACTTTTCTTTCTTCTTCCGGATAACTTCGTCTTCAGAAAAGTCTAATACAGTAACTAATAATTGATCTAATGTATGATTATGGTTCCTTAAATCAGACGAAAGAGGTTTACTAGCATCCATTTTGCGAATGTCACACCGGTGGTTGTTGAACCGGATGGAGAGGGGATTTCCACTCTCTCCAACATATTGGGAGGGACACCCTTCGATTTCCGCCAGATATACAGTCCCTTTACTCGTAAAAATTTACTCAAAATTTAATTTTATTTTTATTATTTTTATTTTTATTTTTATTATTATTTTTATTTTATTTAATTTAATTTAATTTAAAAGTTTACTCAAAATGGCCCTTCAGACGGTATTCTAAGCCAGTTACAGAGCTTTTGATGCTGGTGCCGGCTTTGATAGATGGACAGAGGGCACATCTGCGTCGCCTCTGTCCATCTATCAAAGCCGGCACCAGCATCAAGATCTCTGTAACTGGCTAAGAATACCGTCTGAAGGGCCATTTTGATTGTACGAGTAAAGGGACTGTATATCTGGCGGAAATCGAAGGGTGTCCCTCCCAATATGTTGGCAAGGTAAGGTAAAGTGACCCCTGGAGAGAGAACTCCAACCTATAGAAGGTTATAGGGTGCCGGTGCTTATCTCCGGATTCTCAGCCCGAAGCCAGGAGTGACAACTCGAATGTTGACTACATCTGAGGAAAGGGGGCCAGCCCTTCATCAGGCTTACGCCAGAACACAGACTCCTGTTACCTTCCCACCGAAGTGGTACCCATTTACCGACCAGTTAAGGGTAGACAGCTGGGTTGGCTGGAGCCCACGGCGAACCGATATGTGCTTAGTCCCTTGCTCAAGGGGATTTGCGAAAGCCTTGTGGCAGCGGGGATTCGAACCTCGGACCGTCGGATCTTTAGTCGAACGCCTTAACCACTCGGCCATCGCGGCACTAATATGTTGGAGAGAGTGGAAATCCCCTCTCCATCCGGTTCAACAACCACCGGTGTGACATTCGCAAAATGGATGCTAGTAAACCTCTTTCGTCTGATTTCAGGAACCATAATCATACATTAGATCAATTATTAGTTACTGTATTGGACTTTTCTGAAGACGTAAATAGACTAAAATTGCAGCAACATAACTATCTTGCCAAACTCTTAGCAAGATAACTATCTTGCCAATTTACTATCTTGCTACCACATATATATTCTGAACCGTCATTGCAAGAATTTTTCCTTCGGTTGAAAAAGAAATTTGAAACAAAATTGTGCAAAAGAAGCCAATTGGTCAGGTTTTGAAAAATCAGATGCTGTTCTTCAAAACAATAGATGTCAGGAAGGAACAAGTCGTTTGGTGGAAAATTATGGCTGTGTGTCGTTTCTCCCACATTTTACTCTTGGAATTTGGGAGAACTATTAATCACCTGCCACTTAACTCAGCATGATTTCTTTAATGTATCACTGTGGCCTTTAATTTCCTATGTTTGACCCGCCGAGTGTCATTTAAGATAAATTAGAAATGTCAGCGGTAACCTTTTGTGGGAGAAACGACACACAATCGAAAATTATCCCATGCCCCAGACATTGTATCCAAAATATCAGCTAATTTCGTCAAGCATTGCGATAATCATTCAATCTTTTCGAATTTCAAAATCCTTTGATCTTTGCCGCTTTTCCAACTTTGACTGGCTAATACTCACGACTCACTCCATAATTTCAGCAGCTTTCATTTAAGGTGGTGACTGGTGGTATCCTTTTGTGCAGTCCTTTTGTGGTGATTTTTTGAAACGCTATAACTTTCGCAATTTTGGGAGTTGGAAAGAGCTTTATACATCGTTTTAAAGCTTATTATCTGTAGGTACATTCGCATGAGCTTACGAAACTGGCAAAATAGCAGACATTTTTTGACATGCTGACATCTAACAGGATGAATATAGACCAAAAATTTTTGAACATCAATTTCTCAAAACTGAAGAATCGGCCAAAAGTTCTTTGTGTGCCATGACATGTCTTAACAGGTCTTAACGGTCGAGAAAATCGGCCAAATGCACGGTAACACGAAATTTCGTAACCTCGTGTTGAGTTTTCTTGCTACTATAAATGTTTTAGGCTAAACCAAGAAAATCGTTTCTCCGCAGAAGTGTGAATTTCGACTCTGCAAAAATATCTGGAATCCGTCGAGTAGTTTTTGAGAAATCGATGTTCCAAACAAACTAATCGCAGTTTTGTCAAAATGATTTTTTGACCAAATCTCTAGCTCAAAGCAATAAAGTCCTGCTAATAGGCATTCATAAAATGTGGATTTGGAGCTGTATCGATTGAGTGAGTATAAGTAAGTCAACTTTGTCCTTAACATGTGGTAGTAATTTTGGAAAAAGTGATTTCCTCGAAAATGGCCGTTTTTTGACCCTCAAAATGGTTTTTTGCTTCTACTGACTTAACCACTCTGGAGATAGCTCAAAGGTTGTAAAAGCAAAAATGTTCATTTTTGTGTCCTCTTTCCAGCCATAACAACCAATCCCGTGTCTGGACCACCTACTAGGAGCCTAAGGCCAAAAACCAAAACTTTCTTACTTTTTGGCCTAAAAATGCGGGACTGGTCCCAGAATGTTAAAGAAAACGAAAATAGGTTATTTCGTAAGTGTTAGCTATGTTCGCAAAAGATTAAAGCCGTATGAGTAAAAATACCCGAAAGGAAACCAACACCTTAAGTCAGCATTCATAATAATCTATGCGGTTTTTCAAAATTTGAAAGTAGATTTTTTCGAAAAACACCACGACCCAAAATTTCGGGCACACGAGTGTATGTAGTGTATATTGCGCCCACAATGAAGTTTTAAACAATTTCCCTATTTCAGATGATTTTTGACAAGTTGAACAATCATTTCAAGGGAAATTGTTTGAAAATGTGGGCTGATTTTAAGCCGTAGCACGAACACTTTACATCGTTGGATTCAGCTCAGAATAAATTTTCCGATTATACTATTTACGCTACATTCATGTTGCCAAGATTTTGGATCAAAAAGTGGTGTTTTTCGTAAAAATCTACTGTCAAATTTTAAAAAACCGCATAAATCACATGAAAGAAGGCACATAGGCAATCCTAAAATTTAATTGAAAACTCTTTCCATGGAGTGAGTCGCGAGTAATAGCATGTCAACGTTGGAAAAGTGGCAAACATCAAACGATTTTGAAATTCAAAAAAATGGACTATTGCAATTCTTGACGAAATTAGCTGATATTTTGGATACATACTGATATTTGTACAGCAATAAGCAATAAATAGCCCCATATACATACTTTAAGTTGATGTATTGGCTGTGTTTGAGGCCGGCCGGCTTAAGCCAATACTCAAAAAGCTCAAACACAGCCAATACATCAACTTAAAGTATGTATCTGGGGCTATTTATTGCTTATTGCTGTACAAATGAAAATGATACGAAGTAGCTAGCAAGTAACGGTGCTTGAAAGAGCTTTTTTCTT
Organism: Trissonchulus latispiculum; assembly: GCA_030248195.1. NCBI lineage: Eukaryota > Metazoa > Nematoda > Enoplea > Enoplida > Ironidae > Trissonchulus > Trissonchulus latispiculum. Next base: position 50,922 of record JASAND010002878.1, read on the forward strand.
TTCTGTACGTCCCACTCCAGTTGGTCTTACACCGGTTAGGAGTAGTGTCAGCTTGAGGTTAATTTAGAAATTTGACTGGGGTTTTGTTGACACCGAATATATAATTGTCTTTAACAATTACTCGAGGCATTTCGCAAGGATGGAGATTTATCCATCACCGTCTGTGTGATGAACGCACCTCTGCAGCTCCACCCGAAGGCGGCCGCCCCTTAAGGTGGTGATTCCTTTTGGGCATAAATTGTTGGTTGGCGGCGCAAATCAGGATGAAATTTGGCGAAATTTTTCGAAATACATTCTTTTAGCGTTCTAACACCCTCCGCGCAATCCCGGTTCAAAAATTCGAGATTTCCGATCAGGGCGGTTTTTCCCAATTTCTGAAAGTTTGGCAGCAGTTATACAGTTATGACTACATTCATTTGAAAGATCTCGATGAGCTTCACATTTTTGCTTTTTAAAGCACCTTTCTAGCTTTTCTCTAGCGTGCGATATAGCCGATTTTTTTGTTTTGGCGTCGAAAACTTGTCATTTTTGCAAAAATCAAATAATCCATCATTTCTTGAACTACACAAGCCGGTAAATCAAACTAAGGGCGTCGATCAGAAGGTCTCACAGGGGCAAATTATCCGATGGATGATCGTCTTCCAACAGCTATCCCGTAGGCTGCTACCATGAAAAATGTAGTTTTTGCAAAAATACGAACAATTTTTTTCCAAAGATTGTGGAGCATTCACCATGCAAGTTGGAGGGCTGCTACTTAACAAATGAGTTCTGCACGAATATACCCAGGGACGTTTTTTTAGTTGCCCCGATTGCTGCTTTCTTGGTATAGTAATCGCTTGACAAACTTGGAAAAAGTAGGCAAAATACAGGTTAAGCACACATTTTAGCTTACTTCTCTATAACGAAGAGCGATTTCACAATAAATAAAAAATCGTCCCCAGCTATTTCATAGAGGTATCGAGTGATATAACCGATGTCTCGCGAAAAAATTTAGTGGGGTCTGCAAAAAATCTGGAAAATTATACTTCTTCTAAAATGTGTTAAAAATATTTTAGAACAGCAACATTAGTTTCGTGGCATACATTAAAAAGAGAAAATGTCAAGCTACATTTTGATATAAAAATGGCTTCTTAACTACAAGTAATGAACGAGTAATAACGGTGCAAACTTTTGTGACCAAAGGGAATCACCACCTTAAGTCTCGGAAAATTGCTGACATGAGGGGGGGAACAGCTAGAATTGGGACCGGGTGGCGCCAGATCCGATATATCAAAAGCGGCTTCCTGGCCCGGTTGCGCCAAAGTGGTAAGGCTGCGTAAAATATGAACACACATACAAACATATCTACAGTAACGAATAATGCACATGTATGACATCAGAGTTTAATATTTTAATATTTGGCATGGATTCTTTAGCTTTAGGGTAGGATTCTCTGCGCAGAAATGATCACCATTTCCTTAAGTTGTCGTTATGTGATTCCATAAGCATTTCCTTTGTCTGCGATGCAAACGATGTTTTGACTGTCTGCTTGACTAGGTATTAAATCCAACAAGCAAAAATGCGTCCCGATAAAGGTGATGTTGTTACCTATATTCAATAATGTTGAAAATTCCTAGATCATTACCGCACAAGAGCTTGGTGCCACCTCAGTCGACTGTGTGAGTACTGGTAGTATCAACAAACTTTTTGCTATTCAACCATTCTACCCTAGTTGTTTTCAAAACCTTTTCTAAATTAAAATTAATTGCATATATATTGTAGTAAACTTGGCGTTATATATAGCTTAGGACGATGCTCCTTCCTGGGCTTCTGACAACCAGTTCAATGTTGTTGTTCATGTTGTTCATTTCCGGGCTCCATCAGCTTAGAAAAGCTACAAGAGGGCACTTCGGCATCTACTGGCCCAGCACACGTCTTTGCTTAGTCAGGTCCGCACATCGGAGAATCCGGGATGGAAATGATGTGGGGGGTTGGACCCAACCGCTCGGTAGCATTATTTGAGGACTCCAGATGCTTCAGTGTTAACCCAACACAGTCGTGTTCCCGGGAGTTTGGAACCCATTTGCGCCTTTGACCAGACAGATGCCAGGGGGCACCTGTGGGGATCTCCATTTGATGGGGTCCATGTCCATCGGATTTCCCACGGAGGTGGTTCCAAGTCCTCCCTAACCAGTTCAATCATCTCCTTCGGAAGTCTCGTGTGTGCCCGCAAAAATTGCATTGTATCGGTCTCGTCTGTTTTTGAGCTGAGATCATTGTGAGTCACAAAGATGAGATCAGTTGCCTAAGCTGAGATTGCACCAGAGATCAATCGCATCAGAAGCTTTTGGTATCAGAGATCAGTAGACAAATTGTGAGATTGTTGAGACAGACAGAGTGTCAAATCTGATGAGATCGCTTATGATAAAGCAACCGAAGGAGGTGCCAGGCAGATTAAAGAGTTTATAGCTTTCCTCAGGATTTGATGATTTCTAAATTGGCAGCCGCCTATCGCGTAGCATAGGATCGAATCTCATCACTGAGTCCATTTAAATGTCTTGTGTTAAAAGACTATAAACTGGTGTTTTTTAAATTTTTTGGTCAAATCTTCTGGACACCTTTTGAGTGAGTCAGTGGTAAGGGGGAAACGCAAAAGAAGTGGGGGAAAGGAGTGTGAAAACTCTGTATTAACAAATTGATGGGTTGAAGACTCCACGGAGTTACAGTTGCTGCAAAAATCGATCGCACTCGTTCCCATAGTGAAATTGGCAAATTGCCCAACTTCCACTACTACCCACGATGATGATCTAAGCTCAACTGTGATTCGACAGTTTTCTTATTCTTCCAATGACAACTCTCAAGCGGTGGTTCCTGACGATTGCAGTGGCAAAAGAAAAATGAGCCTGGAGCCCTCGAAAGGGCTGAAACTGCCGATGCTGCAGGATTTGGCGAAATCTGAAGCTTGTCCGCCTCTGCGCACTCGCAGTGTTAAGTTTGATTTTGGTAAGGATAAAATGGGGGGGGGGAAGCTAAAGCGAAGATAAATAAATATACACCTTTTTTCGTAAACGAAATTTGTACGTGTATAGTAGTAGCTAAAAGCATAGATTCATCAACAAAGTTGAGTTTTTGCTAATTGTGATCAAGCTCATTCGACTGTTGTTTACTTCAAACTTTAACCCACTCTAACTTTCTCATACTGCTTTGTAGAGACTTGGTGCAGGAAGATATAATATGTTCGGGACATCGAGAGCTTCAATTTGATACAAAATTTGGGTAAATTTGGAAAATTTGAAAATTTGCCATTTTTGACTATAGTCCTCCGTCATCGAACTGAGGCATGCATCCATCCACATTTCAACACCAGCAAATACATTGCAGTGAAACTTAGCACACAACTTCCTTTCATATGTGCAAATTGGCACACCAAATTTGGTTGGAATATCTCGGGTTTCATCCGACTTATGGGCCATTATATTCAAAATTTGAGAAAATGACGTATTTTGAGGCAAAACGCCAATGCGGTGACCAAAAGTGTGATGTGTGAGGTTTTAACAAAAACTTACTTGTCATACTTGTTTATTCAAACTTTCACAATCTCACTCCACGTATTAGCACAATTTCGCAAACGAATGACAAATCACCACAGTTTAATACTATCGTGAGAATATCCAGTAAACTGGGTTGATACAAATGAAGCGACAACATCGCCGCTGTAATCCAACGAATTGTTATAATTGTTCAACATGTAATTGGGCTGTTGAATTGGAATTGTAAGGATAACCTCAATTGTCACATCGCTTTTTCAAGGTTACTAGAATTCGTGACGGAGGTCGTGTAATGATTTCGGGAATGGGTCGAACAGAGTAAACGGGTTCAACTGATTTTATCACAAAGTTTCGTATTATCATTCCAATCACAACACATTCTTCTAATAATGCAAATCTTTGACCTAAACAAATGTATAGTATTCATGCTAGTGTAATTTGTAGTAGTTAATTAATTAATGAATATAATGTAGTTAGTGCAATGTTAATTAATTAATATAATGTTGTTAATCATCAGCAACCCAGAAAGGTTGAAGTCAGCGTAATAAACTAGTTTCAACGTCCGGGGGAGTGGCGCAGCGGTCGAGTGTTGTAGTCTTAAACCAAAACTCGGCGGGTCGATCCTCGCCCTGGACACTTTTCTTCACCGGTCTTCACAGGTCTTTTCTTCACATCTTTCAAATCCTGATTTCAACCTTTCACAATGTAGTAAGCAAGTGTAGATAATTGTAGTCAACTCAGTCAATGTCAATGTCAATGAGCGGATGATGGGAGTCGGACACTTCGTTCGACGCACATTCATTTTAATTGAACTCGAGTTTCAGCTCAGAAAACCGCGAACAGGCTGAGTTAGCAGTAAGACTGTCTGTTGAGCTTTATGGAATTTTAAGCCAAGTTTATTTTCAGTTAAAATACATATTACATATGGCTTGATAAATGTATAGTAACCGACCATGACAAAGTGACAATGACATGACACATTGCACAGAGGCTGTTTCTTTGGGATTTTGCGATATTAATATTGAATGCTTCTGCAGGCCGGAAATCAACGGCGCACCGTCGTGCTTAAAAGGATTGCTTTGTATTAAACATGACACTTCGTGGATGCGGGAGCGCGGCGTGGCATTAATCACTCCTACTTCCAGAAAAGCATCTAGCGGGAAAATTTAATCAGCAAGGAACTGAGTTTCAAGGAAGAAGAAATCACCTCACCCACCTATGCAATTTCTTAGTCCAGCAGAAAAGGGTACAAAAGAAAAAGGATGTCTCTCCTCGTGTTGTTCTTCCAAAAACCGATACGGATTAAAACTATGAGGATCTTTCCAGTCGTTGGTTCGAAGTCTTTGCAATAAGAATGGCACCAGAGTTACTGTTGCTCCAACAGGTATATCGTGTCCTCCTAAAACAAGTTTGGAGTGGCTAAAGATGGATGTTTAAACAGGTATGACTAATAAAAGGCAGTAGGCCATGTTCAATTGGTATCAGTCCTTAAATATAAACTAAACCACGTAAGAACGCAGCATGAATGGCCCATACATGAAATTTATTTTAAATTTCCTTACTGGGTGGTTAGCACCCTTTTGGTTCAGCTGAGAAAAACCACATTCTAGTTTAAACCAACGTCAGCTACGTACGTACCAATGTTAGTTGGCTCTCTGACTTGTCTGGCGTAAAAGGGAACAGGTGGATACATTCGAAGCGATTCCTTAATAACCGCAGTTAGCAGTTTCATTTCTTTCAATTTGGCAGCTGTAAATATCATTTCCTCGCAATTTCCTGAAGTAAGAAAACAGTATAACAAACAAATGTCGTGTGCTAAACCGTTTCTTAAAAGGGATACACATACAATGCAACAGATATTATTTTTTGAAAAGAACTACTTCCCCAAGAAGTAAGGACTGGCCGGGTTCTTGTCAGGCAGGCCAGTTTGCTGACCCTAATCCTCAAGCTTCCTGGACAAGTGTCTTCTTCTATATATTGTTAAACAAGGCTAACGGGTAGGCATTTGGTAGGTCGTAGTTGCAAGAAAACTGACAATAAGAATTTCTGATTGAAAGAGTGTGGGCGCGCGTTGGCGAGGCGTTGTACTGCCATTTCAAACGCAACGGAACAAAGTGAATTAAAAACAAAACGTAATATTAAAGTGCAAATGCTTTGGTTGCATAAACTATGTAAACGGAGGCAATACCTGGAAACTCTATCTGCGTACATACATACCAAAGACGGAACCCATTTCCTCATACACAGCTTCCTGAATTTCAGGATGTAGTCCGAGTAGAAACAGCGCCCAACTCATTCCGCTGGCCGTTGTGTCATGGCCCTGAAAGTATTTCTTTCTCTCTATATTTCTTAAGGCAAAGCATAAAGATCAGCCATTAAACTTTTTCTTGTATAAATTAGAAAATTTGCACCACAAGCTTTCATTTTTTATTAATTTTGTGATATGGTTTACTTTTTTGGCCTTAACTTTTGGTTACCTCGAACATGAAAGTATCAACTTCCTCCTGGATGTCATCTTCTGTCAATTCGTGCTCCTTTTGCATTTTCAGCAATAAGTCTAGGAATGCCAGACGACGAGAAACTACTTGATTCTCTTGAAATTCTTGTTGGCGCTCCTTAATAACCTGTAATGGATTTATACATCATAATTGGGTCTTATGCAAAAAATCAAAGTCTACAATAGTAGAGTTGTGTACTGTCACAACAAGAGGCTGGAACAAAATTACATCTGAAACACAGCACCAAGCTTAGAGCCATTATTATTACAAAGAGTACATAATGTATGAGTGTGACAGCTGCATAGCAGGCTCTCTGTTATCAGCTCAAGGTACATGCTCTGCACGCTAACGGCTGCCCCAGCATAAACGTGTACCTACCTAGTGACCCCCGGTGAGCCGGACGGCCGGCCGGCTACCGGCCTGGATCAGTTTGGATTGCATCTTAAAACCACTGCTAAGATATTGATTTTCAGGTGTTTTATTAGAAAAATGTAGTTGTAAGTGTACAAACCAGACAAAAGCCAGATTTGCAGTTCATTTTAAGCTTAGTTGCCTTAAATTGTAAATTTCTGACTGTTGATTTGCATCCCGGCCGGTGGCCAGCCGCCGGCCGCGCCGGCCGGTAGCCGGCGGCTGGCCAGCGAGCGAAAGTCGTCGGCCGGCGGCCGGCCGGCGTCCTGCCTGCCAATGTGTACCCAGTACACGTTTCTGTACGCTCACGCGCCGTATCTTTACGTGTTAAAGCTCGAAAACACAACGCCTGCGTGCGTATAATTTTTTCTGCTTCGAGCTTTAGAACGCAAAGATAGCGTGCTAATTTCTTTAATTGAAGTGAGCATACACGTTTGTGGGGGGGTCAGCCGTTAGCAAACATAGCATATACCTAGAGTCTGATAACAGAGAGCTTGCCTGCTGTCACACTCTTATACATTATGTACTCTTGTTATTACAAACAAGAGTACATAATAACTAGGGGGGAAATGCCCTGGACGGGCAACCAACAAATCAAAGATTAAAGGATTTTGAAAAGCGAAAAATGCTAATAAAATATTCAATCCTTAGCCGACATGTGTCATTCTGCGTGTTTTCTGATGAGAAAACGTTTCTGGAGGAAAGAGATCCTTACAATGCATTTTCCAGAAAAAAGCACAAAAATCCGATTTTGAAATTTTTTAAAATTTTAAATTTTATTAAATTTCCCCCTCATCGCGAGGATTCTGAAAATATATAATGTTAAATATATATAATATAATATAATATATAATATATAATGTGAAAATTATGGGTCTAAATGCAATATAAGTGATCACAGCTTTCTACAAACATTTTTGTGTCAGAGTTTAGAAACATTTCATAAAATTTACAAACATGCATTGTACAATTTGAAATTCTACAAGAATGTCTGTACAATTTGAAATTGTACAATAATGTTTTTACGATTTAAAACTGTACGTTCAATTTCACACTGTACAAAATTTCTTGTACAATTTGAAATAGTACAAAATTAGAAACTGTATATAACACATATATGTATAGTTACCTTTCTGGTGAATGCTTTTACACTACGAAGACTTCGCTGGTATTCAAATCCCAAGCCTGTGCCATAAAAGATTGGTTTAAACCAAAGCCACGGCGATCTTTCATATTTCATTGCAATTTCCGTTATTCTGAAAGTCACATAACTTAAAATAGTTCTGCGATTAAAAATTTATATTTTCTACAAGTAATCACTACGAGGTTACAGACTTACGCAATTTCCGGTCGCGAGTGATTGAAGTGGAAATAGCGAAAAGTTTGACGATGCTTCTACCTTGCAATATCTCTGAATATACATATTTTTTGTAAATGTAGAACAAATGCACAATGCAAATGCAAATGAGCTAATGTGCAAATGCACACGTCCATGTCGAAAACATACTGTAAGCGTAAACCCGTTTGACCCCCGGTCCTACATGATTAAGGCCAACACTGTTCTTCAGCTTTGTTTATCAATGCGTCGAGTGTCGCAGCAGTAACAGAGTTGACGAATGGAATTTTTTTCGAAGGCTGATCCCATCTCATCCCACTCGAAATTTTTTCTTTCCATCCCATCCAATCCCACTTGTTTACGGAAAATCAAATATAATCCCATATTATCCCACATCGGCTGAAACTTGAGTACAAATTCAAACAACTATTTATAAGTCCATAATCGCTGCATTTAACCAACGAATACAGCATGTGTGCATAAAGCCATTCAACTTGTAATTAGTGCTATGCACTGCTGATTAGTTTTTTTAAAGAATCTGAACAAACAAGCACATTAGTAGGTTGACTTGACTAATGAGCAATTGACATATTTCTTATCAAACCTTTATCCATTTTCAAGTTTGAACCAGTTGAATGTTGAATGAAATTGATCGACCAACCAACCAATAAAGCAAGTGCAAACCTCCCAAAGTCATTAGTAGTAAAGAGCCAGCAAATGATGTATAATTGGGCGAGGGAGGAGGGGGAGGTGGCGCTGCGGCGCTGTGGTGCTGCGGCGCTGCGGTGCTAGGGGGTGGAGGAGGAGGCGGCGCTGGGGCGCTAGGGGGTGGAGGAGGAGGCGGCGCTGAGGCACTGTGGTGCTGGGGGGGTGGAGGAGGAGGCGGCGCTGGAGGCGGCGCTGTGGCCGACCGGAACCACGGTCGACCCAAGCTTAAATTTAAAATTTGTCCAAATTCTTCAGAAAAACTTTATATAGGGGGTTTTCAGGGTCGTAGAATTCGAAAATGACATTAGTTTTTCTTTGCTGCTTATGCTCCGTGCTCTATGTGACCCTTGCCCGGAACCATAGCTGACCCAAGCTTAAATTTAAAAATTGTCCATTTTCTTTGGAAAAACTTTATATAGGGGGTTTCAGGGTCGTAGAATTCGAAACTACTATTAGTTTTCCTATCCTACATAAGCTCCGTGCCCTGAGTGACCCTTGCCCGGAACATTAGCTGACCCAAGCTTAAAATTGAAATTTGCCCATTTTCTCTGGAAAAACTTTATATAGGCGGTTTTCAGGGTCGTAGATTTCGAAAATGATATTCATTTTCCTCTGTTGCTTATGCTACGTGCCCTGAATGACCCTTGACCGGAACCTTAGCTGACCCAAGCTTAAAACTGAAAATTGTCCAAATTCCTCGGGAAAACTTTATTTAGGGGGTTTTCAGGGTCGTAGATTTCGAAAATGCTGTTGGTTTTTCCTATCCTAGCTAAGCTCCGTGCTATACGTGACCCTTGCCCGGAACCATAGCTGACCCAAGCTTAAAATTGAAAATTCGCCAAATTCCTCGGAAAAATTTTATCTAGGTGATTTTCAGGGTCGTAGAATTTGAAATTGATATTAGTTTTCCTATCCTATCTAAGCTCCGTGCTGTGCGTGGTCGGAACTATGATTGCTGTAACGATAAAGGTAAGCCAGGCGAACTGGCGGAAAAAATTTATTTCAAGCAATATACAGCAGGGCTTACAAGTGACTACATATTTGCATACAAGGTATAATTACAGTTACGGTAATATCAATGACTACAATCATAATGATTCCACGGTGCTATAAACCATTCGGGTACTTTCCATCGTTTACAAGGGTGGTTTCCCAACCATTCTGTAAATTCAACAGTTCGGCCATCAGAGTCCATGGGTTCCAGTACAAGCACAACGGCAAATCGGGCTGCATCCATAGACTCGAATATTTTCTGGCCTTGCTGTTCAAGTTTCCTTAGACGGGAGTAAATCTTCCAAGTGACGCCCTTCTGCGGCGGTTGATCTGGCTCCGGCAAGATCATCATCAGGTCGTACTGTCCAGATTTCCGCAATGCTTCCCGAAATAAAACTGCGGCATTGGGTCCATGTCGATTAAGAGCCGATATAATGTCCAAATTTCTGTCATGGTCAGGGGTCCGACTCCTGAGATCAGCAGCCACATTGGGAGAAAATAATCCCATTTCCAGTAGATAATCCAATACTGGCTCTGCCTTCATATCGTTGCAAAATAAGACTAAATTATCTTTAACAATATCCATAATAATACCTAAAACAAGCAAAAATGACAATTGTAAGTGACAAGTGTAAAGTTATGTACCAAAGAGACACATCTAAGCTTCAGAAAAAAGCGACACACACACATAACGAACGACGCAAAACTGCTTGGCACCCTGCTGACTTTGCACCTGCCCATTTTTAAAATTTAACGCTTGGGACCCCTGCTGTGTGACCTTAAAACTTCTGTTAGTTTAACAATCAAGCGTGTGTGCAAGTTTAAGAGAAGTCAAATACTATACAATGGAAGGAGAAGCTAACGCTCGGGTAATATTTTTATCGCTGATTAGGACACAACAGAAAAAAAGCCAACATTCGGTTATATCTGTAATCAACTTTAATGTTGCTTGTAAACTCTAATTCTATCCCTTTTATTTTAGAGCTACTGCGGCATATGTGGGATGACATTCGGTCGGAAAGACGCAATGTTGCGGCACCTGGACACCAAGCATATTAAACAGGTAATAGCACAGAAACCATTTGCTTGACTGAGAAGATGACTGCTCTTACGTTTTGCTTTTATTGTCATGTTTGACTGAAAAGATGAGTGCCTCTTTCGTTTTGCTTTTATTGTCATGTTCTTATTTCAGATCAGAGTTCAGTGCAGCTATTGCTCCCAGACGTTCCCGCGAACCGATATCTACCAGCGCCATTTTCGGGAGCAACATGAGCAATTAAGGAAGTTCATCTGTGAAGAATGTAATCGTGCCTTTGCAAGAAAGGAAGATCTGGCTGCACATCACAAGCGGATTCATATCGATGGCGGCAAACCCCGAAGACCAAAACGTAGAATAGGAGAACCAGAAGATAAGCATTGCCTCGACTGCTCCCGGACATTTTCGCGACCAGACTCATACCATCGCCATCTCAGGGAGCGACATGGGGAACCAATGCCGGTTGCCTGTTTAAATTGTGCTCGCGTGCAGGATTTAGCGAGACATTACAAACGTGTTCATTCGGATGGAGGTCGAATGAAGAAACGCAAGTTGGGACGTGAACCGACTGGAGACAAACCAACAACGCATCAAACCGAAGACAAACCAACAACACATCAAACCGAAGACAAACCAACAACGCATCAAACAGAAGACAAACCAACAACGGCTCAAACACCAGACAACGAACCAACATTAACACCATGAAACCCGGACACTGACAATTGTTGTATTATTGTGTGTATGCTATGTTTTATCTGAAATAAAGCCATCCGCCTTAATGGCCTCAGGCGGAACCTCCGAAGAGGTTAAATGATTCCATTCAGTCAAGGTGAATAGCCAGGACAGTCAGCTTCCTTCGCTCTGGAAATGAGCAAACGTTAGCAATTGTTGACTTCTCGACCCATCCTTTGAAGACCACATGGTAGCATTCATCTGGAATGAGCAGGTACATTTTGTCATCTTTCGTCCAGTTCTGAAACTTGAGCAGCATGAAATCTCGAATGTCTGATGACTCTACTGTGTCACCATTGATTGCTGCTAGTTCCGATTCCACACACCTCAAATTGGCAGTGGATAATATGAAATCTTGCTTTGTGTGATATTCCATTACAATTCTTCACATCAACTAGAACATGTCAGTTCCTTTTATTACTTCTTCATGAATTCTTCACATAGTTGCTGCACAACGCAATCAGTTCCATGTGCATCTTCTTCAGTTTTTATTCCAGTTATAATGTACTGCCCATTGTGAAACAGTCGCACAGTAGCTCCATTGAATTTCCAAGTGAGGCCACTGAATAGCTCGTGATCCATCATAACATAACCATAAGGTCGAAGATATCCATAGATTGAATCCAGGTCAACAGCAGATTTGTACTTGTTGGAGAGTACAAGGTTGCATATTCTGTAATCTTCCAATGTAGTGTCCAGCCTTTTAGCGAGTTTATGGGCATTCTCTATAGCATCTGAGGTCGACGTTGAACCGAGACAGTTGAACGCTCCACTCTTGAATATCAGAAATGTGCATCCATCGTGCATTATGGCTCCACTGAATCGCTTAGGCTGATAGTAGACATCATCCAGCTCAGCAAGGAAAATTTCTTTACCAAGCTTTCCAGTTAGCACGACGTTAACGATCGGCATTTACAACACTGTCCACTAGCTTCACAAGAAGCTCGTATTCTGTCCACAAACTTCTTTACAACCCTGTCGTTGTCACACTTTCTCAGGTAGTCAACAATAGATTCAAGACTATGCCCTTGGCATCGTTTGAGTAGAAAGTAGATACAGTATTCTCCACAAACGTTAGTATCAAAGTTCTGGAGGCAGTAAGGGTTGTATTTATTAACATTGTACTTGTCAAATTCAGCAATGGGAGGCAGCCCGTAACTGTCAAAGTATTCGATATTGTTACCAACATAGAGTGCGACCCAGTGTTGGCCAGGTTGGTCTGAAGGGTCAGTGTTGGCAATAAAGCAAGCAGGCCTTGACTTGATGTTTGGTAGACAATCACTGGCGAATACACCAATGAAGTCTTTACATCGTTTCATCGTTTCCGTAATCTCTTTAGTGTTCATATTGCGTAGTCAAAGAATGGTGTTCTGTTGCTGTCAATAGCAATCAAGTTATCAAATTCTCCATATATGATTATGACGATGCCTTGTGGGAAATCCGCAGCAGGCAAGGGTTCCTTCAAATTCATGCAGAGGCTCAAGTCGCCTTCCCTGATTAGTTCCATGGCTCCAGTGTCGACGTTGTCGGCAGTTAGACTAAACGTGAACATGGTAAATCCTTTAATAAAGTTGTTGTAGGATATATCCATGCCTCTATCCAAGTTGGCCATGTCGCAGTTTTCGTAGAGGTACATGTATGGAAAGCTGTACTGATACGTTTTCCAGTCCATCTTCAAGGGATACTTGGGTACATATTCGTCTCCACATTTAAGGGCAATTTCTGTAACATTGCAGTGTTCAAACTTGAAAGGGTTCTTTGTGAAAGATCCGTTGAACGCTTCAGCATCTACAAGGCTTATGACCACTCGTCGTGGTAACTGACCACTGTAAATTGAGTTTTCAATTATATGCTGAGATCCTGCAGCAATATGTCTTGTAGCCATTTTAATCTTCCGAATAGGATACTTTGCCGTATTTGGAGTCTGCAATATTTGTTCGATTGCTAGGGAAAGGGACTCTTGGGGCTTTACTTTCCAGACGTACCATCTAATGTCATCTACTAGTATCTTGTACTTTGTGCCATTACTAACGAGACAGAAATTATCGCTGTTTCTGTGTAGCTCCAAAGCAAGCTCACAATCGCTCAGCAGGTAACGCTCTTGTTTGAACAGATCACAATGAAGGGGAGCCAGTAATTCAACTGCATTATTGTCTAGAAACGGTTTGGCTCTTTTTCCGGCAGCCTTTGAGTCTAATTCGAAATTGTCGTCCTTGTAAAATAAACTCAGTTGTGGATGAGAGTTTTTAGCATCCCATCCGTAGTTTAGCAGAGTCTCCAAGTATGCTTGGTATGCATAGATTGGGCCAGAGTTGTAAATTTCCTTGTCGCTGAGTTTAACTATAAGGCGCTCAAACAGGGTCTTTCCTATCAAATTGATTGGAGCAACGGGAAAGTCGTCCGCATCTACAGTTCCATCAGCTGCTGCCGTCTGAGTCACAGCTGCGCCAGCGTCCGTTGCCACTCTGAGTTTTATATAAAGGTAGTTTTTGTTGAGATCTAACATGTACGCGTCCCTTGGGACGAATATCCTGTATGGACCGGAATTGGTTACAGGATTTTGGGGGTAATATTCTGACCAGTATCCTTTCTCAACGGCCACCTGAGTGGGTGGGAGTGAGAATAAGTCCAGTTCACTCTTGAAACCGGGAACAGAATTTGCGTCAAGTCGCTTAGTCATAGTCTAAAATGTCTCTTTTTCGACACTTAGCTTTGCTTCTGCCTATTGTTTTTATGTTATTGACCCGCTTTCTTGACCCAAGGCCCTTTCCTTCCTGTAAGTCTTTACCCGTGGTTTCCAAGACTCGGCCAACGGCTTGTTTTGAGTGTCGTTTAAACGACGTTCCAATATCTTCTCCTCTATTCAAGTAGTCTCTCGCGACCTCTGAGCCTGTCCGTAGTGCTTCTTTGCCTACTTCTGCACCAATTTTTCGCACTGTTGGCCATATCGCTCTGAAGATGCCTCCAAGTACTTTACCAAATCCAGCACCCCGCTGATAGGGCACTCCTTTGTAAAATGCCCCACCTGTTTGAAGCAAACTGTGCTCCCAGGTTTTCACGCTTTCGGGATAATATGGAGTTCTCATAATTGCTGTCTTCTAAAGTGCAGTTTTGCAAATACTCTTCCGTAATTAAATGCAACGTGTCGAGCATTATCGTCGTTTATATTGATTTCGATTGTGTCAAACTCCTTTTTGAGTACTGGAACGTAGTGCGGGTTGTTGTAGATCTTATCTATAATGTCTCCATGTTCAGCTTCAACATGAACGACTCTCAGAATGGGCGCAGTCAATTAGGCTGTAGGGAGATGTGTATGGATCAATTAATCAATTCTAGACAATTTCACACGTAAGGTAACGATTTAGAAAAATCAGAATCTCATATCGTATCCACCTTGAATCCGGCGAAAATTGAACCGCTTTCAGGAAAGAAAACCTATCTGGTCTAAGGTATTTCCAAAACCTAGTTTTACGAAAAGTTCTTTTTCGGGAAAAACTGTGGTTATTTTCTGAAAGTGAACTGCTCGCTTTATTAATTACACTGCTGTTTGGCATTGGCTACAGTTCTGAAAGGTTCTGACCAGTGACCTTGAGTTGAGCGATGTTTATTTACGTAAAAGTTCCTTAAAATAGAAGAAAAGAGCATCGGTAGGATTGGGTGACTGAAGACTTAAAGTATTTGAACCGCTTTCTTTATTCTGGCTTGGCTCTGTGAATGCAATTCAATACAGTTCAATACATATCAATTGACACAAAAATAAAAAAATTTAAATTTGACGACGAAACATTTTCTTGAACCCATGGGATCCCATCCCATTCGTCAACACTGAGCAGTAAACTGTTCACTCTTCTGTATTATGTTCTCTTGATCATACTCAGCAGTAATATTAATTTTATGTTAATGTTAAATGCTAACTTAACCTTTTCACAGCACGCAAATAAGGAGAATTTTGATTTGTCTGCACATCCATGCATACCCCCATTGCTGTTTCTGAAAAAAACAAGCATAAGAAATAATGTATATATAGGTAGTTGTAATAGTATTGAGAGCGGAAATGCAATATCAGAAAATATACAATAATAAATAATAATAAATAATTCAGAAAATGTCTTAAGCGTGTTAAGCTTACCACAAATTATGTCGAGTGCACATCTTCCTACAAAGGGATAAACGTCAAAACTAATTTTCTGTTCGCACATCTGTTGAAATTGTTGGCACAAAACCTGAGCTTTTTCATTGAAGACTTCCACAAAATGATCCAAAATGGAGAAGTGGAACGTAGGAGTCAACATTTTTCGTCGTTTTCGCCATTTATCGCCAGTACTGAAAGTCGTAAAGTTCACGTAAGCATGACACTGTATCAGTTGTACTATTTAAGCTACTGGTTTCCGACAATTCAATTTTATGCACTTATTTATGAAAGCTACAACTTGCGTAGAGGTAGGAGTTAGAGAGTGAGACCGTATATATGTGTTGTATTGAGCCCTTCGTTTGATCACGACTGCGGGAACCCAGTGAAAGCCTGTTTCCGCAGAACCTGGCGTGCAGTGTGTAGACACCAACGTCGGGGGATGAATCAAGCTTCTCAACCATTTGCTGTTCTTGGAGCTTAGTTACTTCTTTCGCTTGCTTCCACTGTGTAGCATGAGTAAACATGGCAGCAGAATCAAGCTTACTAAGACTCGGCCCTGAGATCATAAAAAGCTTCCCACTGACTTTAATGTCCGACGGTACTGCATCAGGAACCTTTGCAGTGCTCCGTCTGATGCGCATATAGACTAGACTTTATTAGACTTGCCTAGGAGAGACTATTTTGTAACTCCAGCTGCACATGTACTTCGATGGTAGAGACCGTCCTTGAGTGTGTTTGTGCCGTTTTCTCCTCACGGAAATTAGAACTCATCAGACATGAATGCCGAAGCAGTGACTTTTACCGGAGTGTGTGGCTACTCGAAGTGTGCAAAACCCTGTTCCAGCAGTTCTGTAGTCTTGGCTGCAAACTATTTGTGCTGCACGCGTATTCCGAGAAAGGATTTACAAGAACCAACCAGTTTGAACCCAGGAAGTTGACTGTTTTATCCACCCAAGCCTATTTTATGATGATGTCATCATCGACTCCACGGCTTTAAGGAGGTCGCTGTCCAATATAAAACTACGGGTGTGTGTAATGTTGTATGTTTTCTGCAAGCAATGTCTTAATGTGGACTCTGTCTCAATGCTTGTCCAGTAAAAAGAACAGAATCTTAGGACGAAAACCACGTCAACTCACATCGGCTGGTGTATATATAAAAGACATAGGCTGACAACGGCCAATACATTCTTACTTCCAAAACTTAAAAATAGGATGGCCAATGAAATCACAGGATCTCTGGCTGATTCCGATTGGAATCACAATCAGCCGTCGAAATGTCCCAATAGGCCTTCTCCTCGCCGTCAACGCCATCGCAGATTGGCCCATTAGCCTAAGGCATACTGTAGGTAATTTATTAGTTATTTTAATTAATTAATTATAACTTCAATTAGGTTAATGCAATTAAAAAACTAATTCGACAACTTTGTAGCATTTTTTCTGCTATTTCTAATGATATAAAAATTGTTTCATAATACAAAAGTTCGATGGAATGTAGTGTGCAACAATTTTTATATCATTAGAAAGAGCAGAAAAAATGCTACAAAGTTGTTGAGTTGTTCATTAGTTTTTTAATTGCATTAACCTAATTAAAGTTAAAATTAATTAATTAAAATAACTAATAAATTACCAACAGTAAGCTTTAGGCTAATGGGCCAGTCAGCGAGAAGACACACCCTTATATGAAAGCGTGTAGATAGTGCAAAGTGGAACCTCCCCGGAAGTTCGGGGGGGGGGGTCCCGAGTTAACGCACCGAGCATACCTAGCATGATTTGTTCAAATTTCAAATTTCTTGACATTAGGAGATTTGACCGGGCCTTGTAGCGGGCCGGGCTTTTGAGACCCTCCGGGCCGGACCTACTCCGGGCTGGCCCGGGCCCGGAGCCCGCTACACGGCCCGGGAACAGCCCTAAGTATGACAGCAGGCATACTCTATGTATTATAAGGTTGCTACATCCGATGCGCGCTATTGGCTGATCCCCCCCCCATAATTTGTCAAAGAACTTCGCCCGCTATGTTTGCACGCAACAGACGCACTTTGAACCAACTGACTAGTTCTGTGTTCGACCTTTAGCGTGCAAGCATAGAGTTCGAATTTGCTTTAAAAATGCTGATAATACGAGTGACTGACGATAATATTCGAGCTGATAATACATAGAGCATAATTATGTACTCTTGATAATATTAAGCTACCTTTTAATAAAGAAAATTGAAAAACCTTATCAGCAATCCATCGCCTAGAAAGGGGCGTAAAATATCATAATTTGTAGATTTATCAATGAGAGTGTTGCTCTTAAACACCTGCTCCGCAGTATTAGGTGTGCATGTAAAAATCAACGGATGAAGGGACAACCAAATCACCAGTAATCCGTCATTTGTGTATTTCATAGCAAACTCCTCTATAGCTCGAGAAAAACCTAAAACGGAACAAAAACTGTAAAACTACTACTAAAGTAAACTTTGTGAACGCTAAACTGTATTTGACTGAAGATTCGGCCCAAAAGTTAAGAATGTTGATCTTTCCGGATTTTAATGAAAATACGGCCCAATATAGTAAAATTGTTAATCGGGCCGGGCTTAAGCCCAAAAATGCGGGAAAATGCGGCCCAAAAAATAAAATTATTAATTAGGGCCGGATTTTAGTGTAAATCGAGCCCAAAAGGTAAAATTATTAATTCGGACCGGGTTTTAGTGAAAAAGCCTAGTGGAATTCCTTGTCCAGCATTTAGAGATTCTCCTGCCCAAAATTTGTCTTGCGTTAATGATGGGCTGGCGCTGGGTAGTGTTGGGATTGGCCGAAAATTTCCACGGTTGGCTTGGCTTGGCTTGGCTAAGATAAGTAAATTTGAGCTTGGCCAGCACTCGGCCATTGGCCAGCCAACGGCCAGCCACCGGTAACTTGTTAACATGCTACATTCACATTTTTCAAAGACGGGAGATTTCGACAAATTGAATGCTATAACCTGAGCTAGGAAAATTGCACCAAGAAAATGAGGAAAACTCAGGCTAGCAGGCGGATTCACGTAGGATATGTACAAGCATTAATCATAAAGAAATAATGAAAAACGCCTGCCTGCTGTCAGAAAGGCAAAGCCTTAGTAGTTAGTCCGAAACCGAAGAGAGGGCCGAAAGAGAAGAGAAGACCACTTTTACTCAGGAACTACTAAGGGAGCAGTATTTCCTGGAGTTCCTAATTGTCCGAGAAGGATAAACCAGTTCGCAGCAAATAGTCACAAAAGGTTTTATCAATACCTCACTGTCCAATGTAGTGAAATGGGATTGCAGTATCGTTGGGTCTCTCTCATTTGCCGTTTTTCATTATTTTTATGAGCAATAATTTTTGTATCAGAACGAGATCAGAACGATATAAAAACTTTGTATTTTGGTGCAGACAATTTCTTACAAATCCGGCAACAACGTAAAGGTATTTTGAAGAATTGATGAAATTCCTTGAATTTTCGTGAAAAGGGTGTTTTATGGTTGCCGGTTTTGTCATAGTTTGCCTGACTGAACTGAACTATATAACTTATATATCGTTAAAAAGAGCTAGTTTTGCGCAACATAGTGATATATACATTATTGCTGTACGACCTCCCTACTTGAAGTTAAAGTATTTCATTTGTCGAAATCGTCCGTTCTTGAAAATGTCAGCGCAGCTGAGAAGCCCCCCCACAAGACGTCGGTCGGCCTTAATGCTTCGAGCATTGCAAGGTTAATACAGTATGATTTAGGAAGCGCTGACTTTATCACTCTTCCTATTATAAACTATTGACAATAGCAACAGCAACAGATGAAAAATCTTCATTCAGCCTACGTAAACTTTATTTCAGGTTGTCCAGTGCCAGTCGAATGTCCTTTAATTCGGAATTTAACAAATTTAACCAATAAAGTTTTAGTTTCAATGATATTTAACCATTCGTGAATATTTTCACATCTTCACGACTCAGAATCAACATGGAACCTCGACATACCAACTCGGTCCAGGGGTATCAAATGCATATTTCCGATAATTGGCAACTTGGGTGGAGATGGAAAGTGATAAACTTGTCGATATATTGTCCATTTGTTGTGAACTTTTTTCAAGAAATGAACAAAGAGGGGAATAATGAGAATCAAAATTAATGCTAGCATTATGAATCGTAACGCAAGCTAGAAGAAAAAATCAACCATCAACAGCTCAATTTACAGTTCTTCATATAAAACGATGTGAAAACTGCATTGCAATCTGAAAGTGATTCCAACAAATATATATTGTGTAATATATGTATGCTTGAAAACAGTTTTCAGTCACTCAAAAACCATTCAGCGAAAGTTAAAACATGCCTATTTAAAACTGTAAACACAGTCTGTTTTTAAGCTCATATTAAAGGGAGCTTACTTCACCCAACTTTCATTTATATCTGCTACATGGAACATTATGTTTGTATAATTATCAGCTAAAAATTGGCATGGTGATAACGGTAACAGCTTAAAAATAATCTATATATAACCTATAGATTTAGAACGTGTAGCTGTTGTAGATGCATTGTATGCATAAGCTAAATTAGAAAAATCAATTTTTGGTTCTTGGGCAATGTAGTAATAACACAGCATACGCATCTAGTCTAACCCAATCATGAATTGGTAAGTAGCTACGGTATAGGTATAGTATATGTTATTCATAAAGTATATAACTACAACAAAATGTTGCAGAAATTAGGCATGCACCTAGACGCAATGAAGGTCCGAAGCTTAAAGCAATAAGGAAATTGAATGAAATGGCCACTGAGGCATTAAGGAAGCGTTCTTATAATCTGTGCTGACAAGGAAACGTTCTGAGGACATGTTTGTACAATATCGTGATGTTAAGCTTTCGGGAGGCAGTATTATTTTATGCAGAAAAATAATGTTTATTGAGCGGTTTTGTGTGATCTCTCTTTAGTTCTTCCCAGAATATTATTCTAGTGGAGCCAAGCCACGTTTACAAGTATGCGCGGCAACACTTTTGATTAAAATTTCAAAAATACATAGCTATACATAGCTATACATAGCTAGCTACTACCAGCAGTCACGTTTTTGGTTACTATGTAGCAGTTCAACCAAGTAAAATCGATAAACACGCATCACCGGAAAACAGACCATGTCGGGAAAGCTAACTTTGGCTTGCTCCATAATTGCACTTTGCTACAATTCCCCATGTAACCCATGCAACCTAATAGCAACCGGCCAGCGAGTCAAGGACATTTCATTATAAGGTTATAGTGAACATTTTCTTGTGAAAAACATCTATTATGTATTCAACGACTTGAATTAACTTCGACTCAACGATTAACAACACTTTGAGTATGCAAATTAACATCCAATTAGTGCACACATCCTTTCGAATGAACTGGCTCAGCCAATTGCGCCATTATGACGATGTTTTCGCTAATTTCGAGTGTCGGCTGGTTTTTAGTAATTTTATTTTATCATACAAGTCAAGCAGGTAAAACAATTGCTTTATTTTGAGTACATTTCCTCTTCATTTTTAGTTTTGATTTAAATTTGAAGAGAGGTATTCAAAGTTCGTATCCCAGTTGACTTGATTGTTTATTTCTCACCAATTCACAAATACGTATACGTAGCTTTCGTTGCCTTTTGCCATTGTTCTTTTTGTTGTTAAGGGCTACCTTTTGTTTTTTTAATTGCAGTCTGTTTACAAATGCTTAGGACGACATCATTCAAGTCATTTAAATTGAAACTAACAAGTTCTTTTCTTTACACTGTTCAGGTTTCTTGGGTGATCGACCGACATGCATCCATGGCGGACTTCCGGCTATTGGTCTATCCTGCATCCCAGGTATCATTTCTTGTCCGATTGGATATGTTTGTTATCCCTATCTTGCCCTTGGATTCTGCTGTCCCGATCCTTTTGCTACGACAACATCGGCTCCTCCAGTTACCACAACAACTACAGCAGGTATTATAGCAGAATAATGAAATATATATATATATAATATGTTGTAGCAAAGTAGTCCAATTGGCATTGTAGTACAATGCCAAGAAATTTTGGCGTTGTAGTACAACGTTGGAAAACTAGTACAACGCTCGTTTCAAAGCAGCGTTGGACTACATTTCCAAGAATTTCTGGCATAGTACTACAATGCCAAGGCCTCATTGGAAAAGTAGTACAACGCTGGACCAACAAGAAAGGTCTTACTCTAACGCTGATCCTGATTGTCTAATGCAGCAAATCTTGGGGTCTAGCTGTCATTTTGTATTTAACTTTAACTTTTTACTAAATTTCTCACTTCAGTTTTTCATAATTTTCAGATAGGTTTTGATCCATTCTGATGGTTCGAGAAGTAGTTTTATTACGTATT
Source organism: Trissonchulus latispiculum (assembly GCA_030248195.1). Classification (NCBI taxonomy): domain Eukaryota; kingdom Metazoa; phylum Nematoda; class Enoplea; order Enoplida; family Ironidae; genus Trissonchulus; species Trissonchulus latispiculum. The sequence goes on from JASAND010002878.1 coordinate 72,637, forward strand.
TGTTATTTTTATTTTATTTTTCTTAATGTTTTATTTTCCTTAAATTTGTTTAAAGCCACTCATCTTTTACTAATCATATCTATATATAGCTAATCTAGCTATACTAATCTATATATAGCTGCTGTGGTGAACTCAATAATGAAGTGAATGACAATATTCATTTACCGTGTCCTAAAATAGGTGTGACTTATAACTCTGAAACGCTCACGAAAGAGCAAATTTGGGTACTGATCGAATATTTTAGCGAGAGCAAATGTGGATACTGTTCGAATATTTTAGCTAGAGCAAATGTGGATACTGATCGAATATTTTAACGGGTACAAAGAGTCTTTTCTGTAAATAGACTTTTAAGTTATGCGGATGCATTTGTATGTCTTGTCCTGGCACCCATGGGAAATCCAGTTGGCCGTTTGTCGTCTGCGAGCCGTCGTTTCCAACCGTTTCCAGTTAGCCGGGCTGTGGGCCGGCGTTGACCGTTTTCATGATGTCAAGTCCGCTAGTCTGAAACGGCGGTCCGAAAGTCTGAAAAAATAGAAACGTCTATTTTAAACTCTATGATATTTTTAATTTAGTTCCAGTTCCAGAATGCGGTGCCAACGAAGTATTCAATAAATGCGGACCATCTTGTCCACCGACGTGTGCGGAACCGCTGCCAACTTCCATGAAAAGTTGCACACGTGACTGTATCAGCGGTTGCTTCTGTGATAAAGGTTTCCTCAGAAATCATCGTGGAAATTGCGTTCAGCAAGACAAATGTCTTGGTAAAAATAAGTGATTCGTAATATAGCCTAATATCGGAATTATTAATGAAGTATTTTTTCTACAGTGAATTGACTTTGAAACAAAGATTTGAAAGATTCTTTCGCTGAGTAATCTGATCTGTTCTCTGAAAAGATAAACTTTGTTGATGATCTGACCAGATTCTACTTGTCGCAGAAACACATTTAATCAAACAAATTGTTAATTAGTGCAATTTTACGCAATCGTAATTTTTGTCTATTTCAGATACTTCTATGTGTCCAAAGAATGAAACTTTCACTACTTGCGGCTCCAGCTGTCCTCGTTCCTGCAGTGACGTAAGAAGACAGGAGATTCGAAGAAGCTGCATGAACGACTGCGTCCTCGGCTGCTTCTGTGATCTTGGATTTGTCAAAAATGAGACTGGCAACTGCATTCTGCCCAATGATTGTCAATTAACATGACCTTTTAAATAACTGAATCTAATAGTTTTATCTTCATAAATCAGCAATGCTTTTGTTTGTTCTGCAAAGATTATGATTATATGGCGCTATTTGGATGGTTTCCTGTTTGGGGAAATCTTCCATTAGCAGATTCAATGAAGAAGTAATAATGTGAAGTTGGCAATATCAAATGATCTCGATACTACGGAAAAGCATTGCTGTGTGTGTGTAGGCTGTTCCGTAATATTCTAACTGTTCTTGCTCAATTAAATTATTTTATGCTCATTTTAGCATGACAGTGAAAAGAGTAAGTAGTTCCTTTTGTTTCACAATACAGATCGGGTTCATTTACGACCGTTCCTTTTACCATTCATAAATCAAGTGCTCTTAACTTTAACTGTTCGCCAACGATAGAGGACTTGCTTGTTTCAAACCTTGAAGGCAAGCTTTAGAGATGGGTCATCTCAGTTCAAACTAAAACTGAAATGGGCCAGGAAACTTTAATTTATGCGTTCGAATGAACTTCAGTCTATCAATAACTCTTCCTAAAATTGTGTCCCATTCAGGCTTCATTGCTTAGGCTTCAGCTTTGTGGTGAGAATAATACAGAAATTTTATACACATGAGTGCGTTGAGTGTTCATAGGCTCCAATCTATACTTTTGCTGACCTACTTCTGTGTTTCCGCCATTTTTCCTGAAAAACGTAAAATATTTATTTTGATATTTGAACAGTGTAGATGAACACACTTTGCTTAACTACTGTCAATCAGTATAGCTAACTTTTTAATCCTCGAGAGCTGCGCTAATTAATCGGATTAAAACCTGGGCATAAAAATAGCTGTTTTATGGCGGATTAAATGGATCAACTCGTTCAATCCATGGATTGAAATCTGTTCCTAATCCGTTTAATCCAGCATTTAGAAAAGAAACTTCTCATTTCTTTATGACAAATGCCTTGTATCCGTCGTGGATCCGCCTGCTGGCCCGCGTTTACCTCATTTTCTTGCTGTAATGAAGTGGCTGTTATAATCTTAATGAGGACAATTTTAATCCGATAACAGAATAATCGGACAAACGAACATATAATAGTAAAAAGCAAGTCAATAAGTGTTGCGGTAGACATAGGAAGCTGCCATGACCCAAGCTGCCTAAGTTTTGCAAGTTAAAGCACGTTTTGGTTGATGTGAAAATGCAACACGTTCAGCAGTGCTGGGCATTGCAAATGCAAACGCAATTTTTAAACCTCTGTAAAACCGTGTGTGACACAAATATAAACTTACAATTTCGGCTAGAAACCGAAAAATCCATTTTTTCAACTCAACACAAATCAACAGAAAGTTTGTGCATCTTTTGATCGGAACAACGCCAACTTCCTAAACCCCCCCCCATTTGTCCTGGATCCTGGTTTTAGTCAAGCGTTTTCTTCCTCAGGCTCAGAATATTTAAATAGGTGTAGACGTTTAATAACAAATTGCTCAAAGAAAGCTTGGCTTTTCTTGGATCGGACTCCCGCTAACTTTCTACTCCCCCCATTTGTCAGTTGATATCTAATGACTTGCTAAAATTTGATTCTAAAGAGAATCTCTGACTGCATGTTCAAACGGGTAACATTAAATGCCGAGAATTGCATTGCCGAGAATGCACATTTGTCAAGGTACCCAACCGCCATCCTATTCTTGCACGGTTTTTCGCAGAATAGGCCAGTTTTCTGACGCCCTATAGTCTATTTCCTATTTTCCATTTACTCAAACTATGCTAAATTGAATTAGTCGCGCTTACACTATGAACCTAGAATAGGAAATAGGAAATAGACTTACGCTTGTCTATTTACTTCAAAGAATGCCGCTAGCCAATCACGATGCAAGCAGCAGATCGTTGGCTTGATTTTGCACTAGCTATGCAATTCCCTATTTTAACTCCAATTCCAACTAAACTGAAATGTTATTAATATGCAAAACTAAGTAGTTTGTTTTTGAAAAAAGATACTGCCAGGCGAAAATTAGGTAATTAAATAAATATGATTAATTGGAGCCCCCGATGTTGACTAAATTGTCGGATTTATGAAGTAATTTTAAAAAATTTATTAAAATAATTTAACAGGTTGGTGGGATAGGTGGATAAATTTGCAAAATAAATAATTCATTTGTGAAGAAAGATACTGCCAGGCGAAAAGTAATTAACTGATAATGCATTTTTCTAGCTTGCTTCTGCTGCGCCAGCCTATATTTAATTTGTTGGTTCAACCGCATTAAAATTTCGGTAACTAGAGCTTTTTAATTTTTAGGTATACCGTACCGTACTCTAAAGGTATATCATCGTACGTATCCTGAAATTTGGGAACGTTGCCTAGATCCTAGGAATAAACATTAATTTTAACAGGGAGCCACACTGAATGAAACTGCCGGACTTATATAATTAGGATCAAGTAAACAATCCCCAACCTCAGTTTGTTTCGATTAGTTTACTTGATGCTAGCTTTAGAAAACTTAACCAATGTACTAATGTAGCTCAAGCTTTGGATGCATTCCAACACATATCTGATTGATTGGCAGTAAAATATTGTCTTAGTTTTGACATTTGAAAGATACTGGACCGACGGATTAGAGGCGAAGTTGCAAAATTTTCGTGTCGCGGTACGTCGAGTGAATTTCCTGGATTATACAGAGACAACTCCAGAAGGTTGTCCCTAGGGGTTCATGCCCTACACATCACAATACAAAAAAATCAGATTCAGCAGTTTTAAGAAATCGATGTTAAAGATCACTCATTCGCTCATTATATGCTACGTTTTGCGGATTCTGCATGGACGATTCACTCTTCTCGCGTCAGGGTAGTTGTCATTGTCCTTGTCATTGCAATTGGACTCAGTTCAAATGCCGCCAAACAAAAAATAAATGTCATCTATATGAACGAAAGAAACAGAAAAAATCTCTGACATAATGTTCACAAATGTTGAACAAATATGTGCATTAATTGGATGAAATCTGGGATCATTTGGATAACCAATTCAGGTTGAGAAGATAGACAAAGGGAGAGTTTTAATCCCCTGTGTCTAGTTCTATCTCACCTCCCGTTAACTTATTCCAATTCTTTTATTTTAAAAATTAAATTATAAATAAGACAATTTTGATGGGCAACTGTATATAGGACGTCAGAAAACAAAGAAAGATAATTTTGAGAGATTCTGTTGGTTGGAGAAATACATCATAAATAATAGAGAAATACAATACACATCAATACGGAGATTTTTCTCCCCCATGTCTAATTTTATCCCACCACCCTGTTAAATTGTTTTAATAATTCTTTTATTTTAAAATTTAATAGGAAGTCAGAACTAGTTGTTTACAGGCATTTTCGGAGGATCCAATTAATTTGATTATTTAATTTCCTAATGTTCGCCTGGCAGTATCTTTGTTCAATTATTTATTTTGCAAATTTATTCACCTATCCCACCAACCTGCGAAATTATTTTAATAAATTTTTATTTTAAAATTACTTCATAAATCCGACAATTTAGTCCACATCGGGGGCTCCAATTAATCATATTTATTTAATTACCTAATTTTCGCCTGGCAGTATCTTTTTTCAAAAACAAACTACTTAGTTTTGCATATTAATAACATTTCAGTTTAGTTGGAATTGGAGTTAAAATTAGGAATTGCATAGTTAGTGCAAAATCAAGCCAACGATCTGCTGCTTGCATCGTGATTGGCTAGCGGCATTCTTTGAAGTAAATACCAACATAATTAATTAAAATCCCTGCTGAATGTAATACCCAAGCTTCAAGCTTTTCATTGGCCAATATGATTTGGCACATGTGCGCCTATCTGCAGAAAAATACTAGACGTCTGTATCTTATCTGCATCTAAGGGAATTACTGTTCAAAGTTGAAGTTTCGGCAAAATTTTGAAAGTTTTTGGCTAACGAAAGGAATATTTTATTACTGGTGCGAGCTATAAGGTTGTAATTTGGCAAATACAGAGGCCCTATAGGAGTAGTCATTTGTGCCAAATGGCAAGAAATTCTGCCGCCTGAAACATTTTATGTCAACTTTAATCTTTAAAAATTGACAAAATAGCCTTTTTTGCGCAATAGTACCTCCGAAATCGAAAAATCAAATTTTTTGAAATTAAAATTTTTTTGAGATATTTGAACTCAGCGTGGTTGAAAACACACCCACAAACGATTTCAGCTCGATTAATGAAGGTTTGCGACTTCTATGGCTGCAGAAAGCCTTTACACAGCATCCGACAGACTGAAAATGGCGATTTTGGCAATTTTTAAAGATTAAAGTTGACATAAAAACTTTTTCAGGAGGCAGAATTTCTTACCATTTGGCACAAATGACTACTCCTATGGGGCCTCAGTATTCACCAAATTACATCCTTATAGCTCGCACCAGTAATAAAATATTCCTTTCGTTAGCCAAAAATTTTAAAATTTTTGACGAAACTTCAACTTTGAAGAGTAATTCCCTTAGATGTAGATAAGATACAGACGTCTAGTATTTTTCCGCAGATAGGCGCACATGTGCCAAATCATATTGGCCAATGAAAAGCTTGAAGCTAGGGTCTTGCATTCAGCAGGGATTTTAATTAATTATGTTGGTAGTTGTGAAAAAGGGGGGTCGAGCACATAAAGGCGACGGCTGCACATGACTGGAAGGCAGCTAAGATCTGAGTACCCGTTATTTTTTGACAGCACCCATCCTCTAAATCTTCGCCAAAAAGTAGGCCAATCGGACAAATTCGGGGCACCCCCATTTTAGTCGCCCCCTCCCTCTTAAGCAACTAGCAACAACAACTAGCTTACATGTTAAGCTTAAAACTTTAGCGTATACTGAGCTAACGAAAAGCTGAACCGAAAAACGGATTTCAGATTCGTGCTCAGCGCCCCAGAAAACTCCTGCATGCAAGTTTTCAGTAATTTTTTTAAAAAAATTGTTTTGGTTACCCTTGGTCCCCACTTAGCGGGTGATTATTATTATTAGCGGGAAGTTATCTGGGTGATTCTGACCTCTCAACAATAAAAATATAAAATAATAATAAATATATAATAATTCTAATTAAACACGTCTTGTAAAATTACTTAATAATAATGATAATAATGAACTTAAATAATTCATGAAACGTTGAACTTTAAATTCTTTTAAAATTGAAGATTTCAAAATTCCAGACTTTAAATCATTTTATTTGTGGTTATAAATTAATCAGAAATATCTTTCTTTCAAATTTATCTTAATCTTATCAATGAAAACATTTTCAAAAAAGACTTACTTCAAACAATATTCAGATGGAAATTTTAGGAAACTTTTTCTAAAAACTCAGATTTTTGGAAATCCCAAAATCTTGCCTTATTCTCAATACGCCGGTTCCACATTGGTTTTTTCCGAAAATTTCAAACTTCAGATGGCCCCAGTTTAACAATTTACCCCTAAAGGAGTTGGGGAGAAATAATTTAGAGATCCAAAATTTAGGAATAAATTAAATGTTTCTTTCTAACTTCTTTCTAATATTAAAAGCTAATTTTACAATTAATCTAATTTAAAAACCTTTAAATAAAATTAAAAGTTAGAAACAGTCGGTCAATACAGTTACTTTCCGAAAACCAATTATTCTGATTCAATACTCAATTAATACGTCAAGTTTTTTATGTAATTATGTTAGAAATGTTTTTTAATGTATTCCACACATTTTTTCTGAAATTTTTCAAATTACAACGGTCAGAGCCAGACAGTGTTAAATTGAAACTAAAATTTACAAGAAATATAAATAACTACATCAGAGCTGTAATCTCTGCTGGCTAGGTTTCACTCCTCCATAAAAGCAGTACTTGAAATTCTCTGCTAATGAAGAAGTTTCTCTCCGTTTTAAGGAAATGCAGCATAGACAATAGACTGACAAATTTTGCTTGCATACAACGCGTTATTGTGCAAGAAACCAAGCAGTGCTGCTGAAAACTGGTGTCATTGGCCTATTTTGTTCGGAAGTATAGAACTGTGCAGGAGTCCCCGGACAACCTTGACACACATTGCCGAGAAAGGCATTGTCGAGAATTGCATTGCCGAGAACGGTCAATGCTCATTACTTGCATTGCCGAGAAAGATTAAGAATCATAGTTTGCATTGCCGAGAATGGCATTGCTGAGAATTGCATTGCCGTGAAAGTACATTTTATGAAACCTGCTTTATCTATGCTGCAAGCATATTCAGTCTGTAAATGCTACAAAGCAGTTGAGAAATGTATCAAGTTTAATTCAAAGCTTTTCGCAAATTGATGTCGGCCCGGCCGACGGGCCGAAATGCTCATCTCTAGAACCTAACCTGTATGTAAACACAAACTGTGAAATGGATGTTAATGTTACGTAACTTGATCCTTTATCGTATTTGTACTTTGGAATGACTTGATGTCAACAGATTTTTCTATTTTCTCTATTGAAGTTGTGACCATGCATAGACACCTCTTGAATTTCGTGACCCTGCCTGTCGCCCTCTTGACTTTTGTGACCCTGTGGCCGTAAAGTTCAGAATTGAAAAATAGAGAACCTAACTTATTGTATCAAAGTATCTCTGGTGAAATATCAAGAACACAGAAGAGTGAGCCTGACAATACCTGACCTGACTAACAAGAAGTATAGCCTGTCTTCTGAAAACTTTCGATAGACCGTCTTAGACAAGAGCTAAAATTAACCCTAAAAATTTTAAAAACCCCCTTAAATTAATTGAATACCCCTCAAATTGAGTGAAAATACAAAGATTACTTAAAATTATTGTAATTTTAAACCCATTAAAAATTCAATACAACAAAAAGTGAAAACAAAATTATAAAGTTGAAAATTTGGAGAGAAAAGCGGTTTAATTTGGTATATCCCCCGTTTTTCTGATTCGGACTGTAGAACCTCTGAATTTGAAACCGGAAAATATTGTAAGGGGAACACGATTACATATATTACAGTAATGATCAAGTGCTGCCCTTTAATCTTTTGTTTTGAACACCAATTCTATGGAATTTTCAGTGGAAGAAATCTTATTAATTTATTATTTATTTGCTTCAATAATCACTTTGTTTATATACCTAATTTATTAATTTGTTTCAGATTATAATAGTAAGCATTTGAATTTGAAGTGAATTGGCACGAGTCAAAACAATGTGAATCATAGGTAATTTTCACAGATTTCATCAACTGAAGGTTTTCTCACTAAAGCAATTCTCTCTAAAGCAATTTCTCACTAAAGCAAAATTACAAATTAAAGTTTTCTCTCTAAAGCAATTCTCACTAAAGCAATTCTCACTAAAGCAATTCTCGCTAAAGCAATTCTCGCTAATGAATGTAAACAGCAATGCCATTCTCGGCAATGCAAACTATGGCCGTTAGTCTTTCTCGGCAATGCAAGTAACAAGCATTATCCATAAATGGAAGAAAGACTCTTTCTTTCGCGTTTGTTCAGAACCTGGTATCTTTCTCTCTTAATCCGAAATGTCTTCTTCTGGGCAAAGTCGAGGGGTTAGATTTGCAGTCATGTTCCTGAACTTTATCTTGGGAGCTTGTTTGTTATTTTGTAAAAGGATGTTTTTCAGAAAAGACAAACGTTTGTCACTCAGTTTATTTTTCTGCTGAAATTGCAACATATAAACATGTTTCCTTAGAAACAGCCTGAGTCTTACATGTAATTTCGCCAACTTCTATAGTTCAAAGTAACAGAATCATTTGTTTTTGACTTCTATAGGAACAACTACCTAATGTAATGTGTATATAAGGTTTTCTAAACTTTCTGAACATGAGGTATGCCGTTACCCTTTTATTCTTAAATTTTGTATATACGTACTTAGTTTGGCTTGAGGTTATGCGCACTCATCACATTGTGCTAAAATCCGTTCTTTTGCGTCAGTTTCTTTTCACTGAAAATGTGCGTTCTGAAATCTTGTTATGGAAAATCAACTCAAGCCTACTTCCTGTATTTCGACAAAAGAAAGTCTTGTCAGAAACGTTGTAGCTTTAGGTAAAGCTCAAGTTTTCCTCTCACATTTGACATTTCAAACGTAGAGCTATACATTTCTTTACTGTTGTGTCTGTAAAAGTAGATACCTCTCAATTCATCCAAATTGCAGATAAATTAGGAAACATTTCGAATGAGCAGACCAACCAATCATTTGCGATTCGAATAGCACCCTTTCCAGTTTTCCCTAAAGTTATTTCCTGCTTTACGTTCACGTATAGTCGTACATTCCACACAAACCTAGCTTATATGTACATCTGCAATAGCTTACCTCGTTTTGGACGGAACTGTTACGAAAAGAAAAGAACTGATTAAGAAAAGAAAAGTTAAAGTTAAAGAAAAGAAATGTAAAAGAAAGTAGACACTTAGCATTATAATGCAGTCTGTTTCGAAAGCAGCTTCGACTGGCTCCTAGTTTCAGCTGCAAAGCGTTTTTTTTACTCAGACTCGGAATATTTAAATGTATATACGTGTAAAAGTTTACAACAAAATTATCAAAAAGTCCGCCCCGCAGCCGCAAAGGAAATAACCTTGTAGACTGCAGACAAAATTTTAAAAAATTATCAATTTTTGTTTTTTTGCGGCAGTCGCCTAAAAGTTTAAACTTTTTCAGGGGCTAACCCTCTTCGAAGTCGGGGTTGGTTGACCCCCAGGTTCGACACCTAGCTAATGCATCCGTGGTGGATTAGTCAGTCTTCGCTAGTTTGCAACATTTTCTGCAGAGTGCAGGCCCCCATTTAATTGCAATGTTCAGAATCTGAAGTGTATAAACCCTGATCATTAGAATTTAGCACTCGGATGTCTACGAGTATCCAACAGCTCTTCTATGCTAATATAACTGAAAGCTTTCCTTTTTACCTTTAAAGAAGTATGTGCTTCAAATATATATACAAACAATTCATGGCTCAGTGAAAATGACAAACCTTTAGCCAGACACTCCATCAAACCGTTCCTAGAATTTCTGTCATTGTCTCCTTTAACTATCCAAAAAACAAATGTCGTCAAAACCTCCTTCTGTCAAAGACGTTCTTGTTTCATTCTTTTTATTCCGCTAGAGCGGAATACCTAATATGGGAAAAGTATATGTTTTGTATGTAATTCCATGCTTTGCTCAGAAAAGTGCCTATCTTTAACGTGTGCCTAGCTATGCACTATTTTTTGCTCTCACAATATGCAAATTAGATCTTTCACACAGTGAAATCTCAGTTAGAAGATTGTCACTTCAGAAATCTCCGCAATTCTGCGATAATCGGGCCTGTTTGCTTGAAAGTAGCATTTTGCTGCTCATATCATGAACTACATTGTCATTGCTTTTGCTGTGTTTCGCTAATTGCTGTTGCAGTATACCAGCATAAACGAGGTGTCCAATCTCTAACGTTCGAATTAAAAATATACTTGGAGGGCCCCGGTTCCAGTTTTAAGGCATTTTACTTGGACCAGCTAAAGTAACCTAAGTTGAGAAATATCTTCGGTCAAGAGAGAATCTGATGCTCACAAAAAAAATCTTAAACTTGATAAAATATATGCGGCTTTCTGTTAAATTAAGGTACCGCACAAATTTGCAAAAATAAGCTAAATCTCACACAGACAAAGATGCAATAGAAATCATCGGCAATAAAGGAATTTTCCTGTTAATTCTGTCATTAGAATGAAATGCCTACAAATTATATGTGGATTATTGCCTCTGTCCTACTGATTATTTGTTTTTGCATCCATGAATGGATAAGCCAGAAAGCCGTTCGCTGGGCAGTATCGGCTGGCTCGTTTTAGAAAAACCGCAAATGGCTGTCCGCCGAAATTGTAGACCAGCGTACAGCTGTGACGTATTTTTTATATAAGCCAGTATATACAGTATCCATCCACACAACGGAACTTTAAATTCATTCTGAGCAACGGTTCAAAATGGAAAATGCTGCAAAAATGAATCATGCGCATGATTGCAATAAATCAAAAACTAACTTGAATTAAACAAAATAATCTGAAATAATGTGTGATGGTGATTCCTATTGCACAAATAAGTTCGTATTCAATAAATATAGTATTCACTAATAACAAAAACGAAAACGCTTGTACATATTTACGATGACGAGAAGAAATTTTTAAAGAGTGCAACTGCGAGTAAGGGACTCACAGCAGTTGGTTTACTCACACAGTGAAAGTCATGTGCATTATTACATAAACTCTGGCACCGCTTGATGCGACTGTGCCTCAATTGCTGTGCCCAGTTGGCAGAGAGCGTTCGCCTAGACTGCGAAATGCCGTGAGTTCGAGTCCGGCCGAATGTTCGCATTTTTCTGAGCTTCGGTGGTACATTTCTTCTTTAGTTCATATTTTCAGGCAGTAAATCCTAAATTTCGTAAAATGTGCGGCGCAGAGTCAGGGCTTTCATTCCAAGTTTGCTGCAAATACTTTCTCAACACTTTGATTCTCTTCTCTCTTGAACTTGAGCCGTTGTGGGGCCGAAATTGCTAATCAAGGAAATTTCAAAATATTTGAGACTATTCGATTTCGATAGCAGCCGTCATTACTGTGCTTGGCTTTTAAGAAAATTAAAAATATTCCAAGCTCAAAACACAACAACTCTGTTAGCTTAAATATATAGTTTAATACTCTTGCTTTATTTTTTACTGTTCCTTACAACAAACACAACATACACAACAAATTTAATTATCTGCCATTCAGGTATGTAGGTTAATAAAGGTCCCCAAATAATATGAAAGCAAAATCTTTTCTCAGACAATTCTCTATAAAGGAATTTTGCCCTTTTTGGGCACTACTTGTTTCCATTAGAGCAGTTGTACGCTACGCTGTATTTTCTATAAATTGAGGAATCCCCGATGTCAGTGTAAAACTCTTACTACCCAACTACAGTAATGACTGAACTGAACTATGACTAAATTTTAATTGGTGCAATCTTGAACCTGGAGTTGATTTGATCACAAGTTAAGCGCATATTAGATTTTAATTTGTGAGGTTTAATGCAACCATTCCATCCAATATTCTTCACAACAGTACAGTGCACATCACGTTGCTCCTTTATTAAAAAAGTGGGGCATCAGCTTTTAGTTTGTTTTAGAAATTTTTTTCAATGCTTACAGGAATACGCAAAAGAAGTCATCAAATTTGAATTTATAATTACATAATTGTGTTGGTGGCCATGACTGCTGCAACTGAACCTTACACATTTATGATCTCAACTCCTTCAGTTGTAATTATCACAACTAATTCATCAAACTTTACCAATCAGGTAAATATTATCTCACATTACATAGTTGATTAAAGCTCAAAGGATCAGCGTGTCAACACAGTTTACAATTAACAACAAATATAATTATTATATTTCAGAACATTTGTAGGGGTACTAGATTAGTCGGTGTAAAATTCAATTGATTGCTTTGTGCAAATCTTACACTCATTTAATCACTTTCCACGTCGCTTAATCAAATAATTTCTCAAATTATCAGGGCTCAGCTTCCGCTTTGATAATAGGTAATTACCTAATAATGTTTATCTCGACAATCAGTATTCCAGCGTGAACAAATCATTGGTTTATGGTGTTCACGCAAGAAGCTATTAGAGGGCTTCTCTTCACTGCATTGCGTAACGGTGCTCCGCCCACAATGTCGCTAATTCGAGAGGACGGGTCGACCAATTCGACAGCGCATAGCCCCTCCCCGTTTGGGCCTTGCTGGGCCTTGCTGGGACTTGGGGGGAGGTAGGCCAAATCCGCATGAGGATTTAGTAGGTAAAAGCAAACATAAGAGTAGCACCAAGAGTGTATAATAATAATAAGAGTGTGACACTCTTACACTAGCATGAACAAATCATGCTGGGTATGCTCGGTGCGTTAACTCGGGACCCCCTTCCGGGAACTTCCGGGGGGGGGGAGTCCCACTTTGCACTATCTACACGCTTTCATATAAGCGTGTGGCTGCTCGTTGATTGGCCCATTAGCCTAAGGCTTACCGTAGGTAATTTATTAGTTATTTTAATAAATTAATTATAACTTTAATTAGGTTAATGCAATTAAAAAATTAACTCGACGACTTTGTAGCACTTTTTCTGCTCTTTTCAATGATATAAAAATTGTTGCAGATTACATTCCTTCGAATTTTTGTATTATGCAACAATTTTTATATCATTGAAAAGAGCAGAAAAAACGCTACAAAGTTGTCGAGTTAGTTTTTTAATTGCAGTAACCTAATCAGAGTTATAATTAATTACAATAACTAATAAATTACCTACAGTAAGCCTTAGGCTAATGGGCCAGTCAGCGAGCAGACACACGCTTATATATATGAAAGCGTGTAGATAGTGCAAAGTGGGACCCCCCCGGAAGTTCCGGGGGGGTCCCGAGTTAACGCACCGAGCATACCTAGCATGATTTGTTCATGCTAGTGTAAGAGTGTCACACTCTTACTATTATACACTCTTGGTAGCACGTATTATATTCTTATATTGTTGGTTGATTATTTCTACCACTGTTTCATGTATAGGGCGAAGCAGACGGTGCGGTTGGCGTTGTAGCTGTGATCGTGATTGCAACAGCGTTATCAGTTTCCTGGACTCTCTGCGTTGCCTACCTGATGATCGATTTCTTCTGTAAAAGTGGAGCTAAAGACAGACTCCGTCAAACAGAGGAAGCCCTGGAAGCAGAGCAAACTGCTTGTAAGTCGGAGTCAATCTTCAGGTAGTTGTTAACAAAATTTATATTAGACATACAAAAACATAAGTCAAAACTGGACGGTGTGCTGGGGAGATGCAATGCAAAGGCGGATTCTTCAGGTCTCGGAATTATTTTGTTCACTGAAAAATACTGTTAAAACCACAATAACTGGAACAAGTGGAAAGTGTATATACTTCCTTCCCAGATATTTCTCCTTTCGGTATAAGTAGAAATATCCGTACATGGGTAGTGGTATCTAGAGTTGTGCCCGGGCCTTGAATCGGGCCTCGGGCTCCGGGCCGGGCCCGGCCCGGGCCTGCACCGGGCCGGCCCGGGCCCGGTTGTTGGAGCAGTAGGCCCGGCCCGGCCCGGGCCCGGTCGGCCGCGAAGGCCTGGTCCGAGCCGGGCCTACCGGGCCTGGGAGGCCCGGCCAGGCATGGTCAGCCCCGGTGAGGCCCGGTCAAATTTTTACTATTCATTTTCTAATTTTTTCCACAATTTCTTCACTAGAAAGTCCAATTTAAGCTTACGCGAGTTGTCTAAATTGTAATAAATAGCACTAACTATTGTTTGGCACTGTTTTCTGTATGCCGGGCCTTCACCGGGCCGACCGGGCCTCCACCGGGCCGCCGGACCCACCGGGCCTACCGGGCCTTGAATCGGGCCTCCGGGCCCGGCCCGGGCCCGGGCCCGGCCCGGGAAATTTGTTAACGGCACAACTCTAGGTATCTTCCTATGTATATCTCTTGAATATCAGAGTTGGCAAATGGGACGAATTCTCCGATCCCATCCCATCCCATCCCACCAGATTTTCAAATTCACCGTCCCATCCCATCCCATTTGTCCGAACTTGCTTTTTCCAATCCCACATAATCCCACTTTCAGTATTTGACCTTACAATCGCCGTAGCATTGAAATTTTAATATTGGCATAAGGTCTTAAGTTAGTGGCATGGCATCCTTTTATGAGGGGAATTTTGAAATGCAATACTTTGCAACTTTGAAACTTTTGCAATTTTGCAAGTTGAAGAATTTGTTACATCGTTTTAAAGTTTATATATAATCAGTAAACACGAGAACAAAAAATTTGCAAAAAACCAGCAAATTTTTTTTCATACTAACTAAATATAGACCATCAAACATTGAGTATCGATTTCTCAAAACTATATATAGAATCGGGAAAATTTCATTTTGTGCCGTAATATGAAGGACATGTGGGTCGAGAGAAATTTCATGGATTTGGCTCAACAGGTCTTAATACTCCAGAAAATCCGGCAAATGTGCGATGACACGAAATTTTGCAACTTCTCATTGAGTATTCTCGCAGCTAGTGAAGTTCAAGTCAAGAAAAGGATCCATGGACCACGGGGTAGTTTTTAGAATTGATGTCTAAAACGAAAAACAAAAGAAAACAAAATAGTCGCAGTTTTACAAATGGGTGTTTGGGCCAAATCTCTAGCTCTAGCAACGAACTCCAGCTAATAGGCATTAATAATAAATTCCCAATTCACAATTCAAATTCACAATAAATAAAAAATCGTCCCCAGGTATTTGACGGAGGTATCGAATGATATAACCGATGTTAATTTACTTGAATTTACTTGAATTTACTTGAGTCTGCAAAAAAATCAGGAAAATTATACTTCTTCTAAAATGTGTTAAAAATATTTTAGAAAAGTAACATTAGTTTCATGGTACGCACTAAAACGAGTAAATGTCAAGCTGCATTTTGATGTAAAAATGGCTTGTTAACTCCAAGTAATGAATGAGTAATAATGGTGCAAACTTTATGTGACCAAAGGGAATCACCACCTTAAAGGAGCCCACTTTGGGGTGATTGTTTCGACCATCTCCAATTAACTCATTTTTATAAATTTTACTGTTTACGTGGGATATTTTAACGAGTTTATCAAATTTAAGTCGCTTCTCGTTCGGTTATTGAGAAAATTCACCTTAGCTTTGCCATATCTCCGGTAATTGCGATATCCATTGCGATAAATGAGGGCCATTAAGTTTTGTTTAGCTGTATATTATAAAATACTAGAGGTCCTAACTAAAAATTCAAATTCCACAGTGGCACAGTACATGTATAAATGTTTCAAAACGATACCCAATGTTGCCTGGAATCCTTTGCCAGTGTAGAGATTTTTTGGCGTAGAAATTAAGTTTTTCCTGCTGCGCCTCAGCGCAGCAGGTCTTCTAAATTTGCTCGGTGGCCGATTTTAGCATAATTCCAACAGAAAACCACGCAGGGTGCATAAAAGCGTGTGTTGCGTTGTTTAAGATAGCCAGTGCATGTTTTGCACGTAGATTGTACTATGTAAACAAATTTCTTGATTTTGGATTCAGAAACCAGTTTTCAAAAAAAGAGTGCAACATTTGAAGACAAGTTCAGATGAATCATGATGATTTACCAATTACATATACATGCATTTTTCACACTTTTGCAGCTAGCTATCAAACCTGAATAACAGTTTCTGTAGTTGAAGTCAAGCGGCAAATGAAAACGCATTCCACGAAATGTTCGCCCAACAAGACTACTATGATTTACTGAAACTAAATGACCTCAATGCTTTACAGATACAAATATCTGTAATTAAGCATCACTCATTAACTGAATCTAGTTAATGATAGCAAAAAGAAAGCGTACTACGCAGCAGGCCTACAATTGAAATGTTTCACAAAACTCTCAAACTTTTGCAGACAATTTTGCTTGTTTATGTAAAGTTGTGAAAAGGCATTTTACGACCATGCTATATATTGCAAAATTGCATATTTTTGCATTTCAACATATTTATTTATATTTATTTATAAAAACTTGAATGACTAGCGAAAATTTGCTTCAATTGGCTGCAGAACTCTCGTACTCGCTCATATTCAAATTGTACACAGTTGATGGCTCGAACCTGCGAAGAACTGAACGAAACAACTCAAATTTGAACTGGATATGCTGATATGCACGACATATGTAGTTTATGTGTGAAAATGAACGAAATTCGTGATCTAAAAATCTTTCATGATTGACTCCCCCTTATAAACTGCTAGCTTAACATAGCTCACAGGTCGCAAAAGCAAAAATGTTCTTTACGGTGACATATTTCCATTTATATCAACCAATCAGTGTATCAATAACAAACTCAGAGAATAGTGGCAAAAACCAAAGATGTTTTATCTCTTCACCTAAAAATGAGGGACTGGTCCCAGAATATTAAAAGAGCACCATATTTGGAAAGTTTCATCAGTCATCAAAATACCAATCATGAAATTGAACAGACATTTTTATGCCAAATTTACCAAAATATTGCACTTTTTCAAAATTTGGAAACAGTGTTTGAGGGCATTGTAAGGCAAAATGATCCCACAAAATCTCACTGATCCCACATGGGATGAGTTTTGAATCCCATCCCATCCCATGGGATCCCATGGGATCCCATCCCAGATGCCAACACTGTTGAATATACTACTGCTATATAGATAACTAAGAATGTGTTATTTTAGCATTGCAACAACAAAACAACTCCAATGGTCCTAGCATCGCTTTGGAAAGATTGAGATCTCGGCAAAGCTTCACTCACGTCCACACTTCCCTGTCACATATCGATGACGACTCTCCCATTGCTAAATCGCCCCTTCCCTATGGCAACACATCTTCCGTTTTCCCTGAAAACAATACCGAAAACACTACAATTGAAGTATATCCCTTCGGCCAAGACGAACGCCGAAGTATTACCCCAATGACTCGCTATGCTGTGAGTTCAAGGCAACAGCAGTCCCCTTCACCGGTAGAAAATTAAATTCGGTGCTACATCATACCAATCCAGCTGTTTAGGATAAGGAAAAGCTTGGTTCAATGTAAAGTCAACGACTACCTCTCCGGGTTCTGGCGCAACAAAGAGTTTGCCAAGGAAGTAGTCGGAGCCAGAGGCGATGACATAACCGATCTTTTGTTTTGTAAAAAAACTATAAAATAGCGGAGATGGATTCAAAAGTGCTGGTGACTTTGCATATATACTACTGCAAACATGGTGTCTAGCTTATTGAAATTGAAGGATCTAGTTAGTAAACGGCAAAAGGAAGGATACCCGGTGGAAATTTCATGAAAAATTTACAAAGATAAGCTACTGTAAGGTAAGCTGAAGTATACACTCACTAGTGACAGTTGCAAAGTGAAGCACACCTGACTTGCACTTAAATTGCGGAAGCTCCAAACTGCAAAATATACAAGTACGTATATATGTACAAGAATTATACAGTAAGTTTCATAAAATAAGCATAAAGTTTCATAAGCGTCAGTCTCGTTGACAAGATGCGCAAGGCAAGTGCCGGTAAATTCGTCTAATAAAAAACTTAACACAAGACATTCTATAAAAATGAGTCAGCCAGGGTTATAGCTGTTAATTTAGCAGAATATTAAAATGCAATCCTCACTTTCATTTTATACTCTGCTAACTAGTGTTGTTTTGATTCGCATGTTTTAGTTTTGATTTGATTTTTGATTTTTTATCAAAACTTCTACAGTTTTGATTTGATTTTTGATAAATCAAAACTCAAATAGTTTTGATTTTTGATTTTTAGTACAGTTTTTCAGATTCATAGTTTTGTAAGACTTGTGGCCACTACCAGAAGCTTGTGGCCCCGCCACCTTATTTTCCTAATACGACGATAAGGCAGAGTTGGATCCAGGTACAAATTTTCAAACCCAGCCCGGACTTAATTTCAGACCGGGTACCTTTTTTGAAAACCAAGTTTCCATGCACGAAATCGAGTTTCTGTGCATAGTCAAATCACAAATCATATAGCTGTTTAATGATTATGAATTTTAATTATTTTAAATATTTTCTTGAAATTCATTCATTCATTCATTCATTCAACGCTGAATCAAAACTAGGTTTTGATTCAACACTGAATCAAAACTGGGTTTTGATTCATCCCTGAATCAAAACTTAGTTTTGATTTTAGCCTTGAATCAAAACTAGGTTTTGATTTTTTAGGTTTTGATTTTGATTTTTGATAAATTTGCCTTCGCGTTTTGATTTTTGATTTGATTTTTTGCAGTCTCAGTTTTGATTTTTGATTTGATTTTTGATAAAATCAAAACCCAAAATTGGTTTTGATTCAAGTTTTGATTTTTGATTTTTGATTTATCAAAACAACACTACTGCTAACCCATATATTTGTATAACCTATAAGTATGCAAATTTTAAAGAAATTCCCTGCAGGAGTTTGACCCCTTTAGCTTTGAAAAATGTCAATCCGGTAAGGACGGATTGTATTGTAGTCCTTCATACGTTAGAAGGAAAAATAATCGCGCAACCGGAACATTTGGCTGAGCATGCGTGATTCAGGCAAGAAACACCCCCAAACTAGAAAGGTTTAATTATATATAGTCAAGAGTGAGAGTATGACACTCTTACACTAGCATGAACAAATCATGCTAGGTATGCTCGGTGCGTTAGCTCGGGACCCCCCCCCCCGGAACTTCCGGGGGGGGGGTCCCACTTTGCACTATCTACACGCTTTCATATAAGCGTGTGTCTGCTCGCTAATTGGCCCATTAGCCTAAGACTACTGTAGGTAATTTATTAGTTATTTTTATTAATTAATTATAACTTTAATTAGGTTAATGCAATTAAAAACTAATTCGACAACTTTGTAATATTTGTTCTGCTCTTTATAATGATATAAAAATTGTTGTACACTACATTCCTTCGAACTTTTGTATAATTAAACAATTTTTATACCATTAGAAAGAGCAGAAAAATGCTACAAAGTTGTCGAACTAGTTTTTAATTGCATTAACCTAATTAAAGTTACAATTAATTAATAAAAATAACTAATAAATTACCTACAGCTTGCCTACAGTGTCTTAGGCTAATGGGCCAATTAGCGAGCAGACACACGCTTATATGAAAGGGTGTAGATAGTGCAAAGTTCCGGGGGGGGGGGTCCCGAGTTAACGCACCGAGCATACCTAGCATGATTTGTTCATGCTAGTGTAAGAGTGTCTCACTCTTACTATTATACACTCTTGATATAGTATATGCAAGAGTACATAATAACAAAGAGTGTGACAAGCGCAGCACTCTTAGCTATCAGGCCGGGGACATGATCTGCACGATAACGGCCTACCCCACCCCCCCCCCCACAAATTAGACCCTAGTGACCCCCCACAAAACAGACCCTAGTCAACCACCCTCCCCCCCACAAAACAGACCCTAGTGTATTTCACTAGGGTCTGATTTGTGGGGGGGGGTCATTTCACTGGGGTCCAATTTGTGGGGGGGTCATTTCACTGAGGTCCAATTTGTGGGGGGGGTCATTTCACTAGGGTCTGATTTGTGGGGGGTCAAATCCACTAGGGTCTGTTTTGTGGGGGCGGTGGTTGACTAGGGTCTGTTTTGTGGGGGGTCATTAGGGTCCAATTTGTGGTGGGTGGTAGGCCGTTATCGTGCAGATGATGTCCCCGGCCTGATAGCTAAGAGTGCGGCGCTTGTCACACTCTTAGTTATTATGTACTCTTGGTATATGCTAATAATGAAGTCGGCGCGAAAAATTTTCCATGAAGTACAAATGCACTAATTTTTTGGGGCATTTTAATACAATTTCTTTGTGTTTATGATAAATTTAAACGCGCGGACTTAAAAGTTTTCTCCAGGCCAATTTTTTTCAGGGGGAAAAACCATTTCGTGGGGGCGACCGCCCTCCCCGTATCTACGCTAGTGCATACAGTTACTCCTGTTATGTATAACAGATATTATCAAGTATTATCCTGGTTCAGAAGACCGGCCGGCCGGCCGTGTGATGGCCGGCGGCCAGCTGGCCGGACTGGTTCCATTCTGGGCCAGCCGGTTTGACACAGCCGACCAACAACTAGGGCACAACAATCTTTATTGGGCGAAAATAGAAAATGATTCAAAAACAACAAAAAAGAGCAACATAAAATCAAGGCAACAACAACAGCAAGCAACAAAGCCATTGCAATGATACCTAAGCACACTCAAGCACACCCACACCCAAGTACATCTCAATTCTGTCTTCATATTCGTTGCTAATACATGATGCAATTACTACGATCATTAAATCCAGGAGCTGAACACGCGCCCACATACAATACAGTTGCAGTTCTTATTATACAGTTCTATGTAGTTGCATACTATATCGTCTCTTCAACAGAACAATGTTTAACCACGCTAACCTTCTTAAATCCTTGTTTTTACTGAGATAAAAATTAATAAGCATAGAAGATAAGCTACTGTAGAATCTTTCATTCAGATAAACAAGTGAGAATCATGGAGTTACAAGTTACAACCCACTTTCAAATAAGTTGAACAAAAGATGATAGCTTAGGGCCTTTTTGCGGGCGAGCTAAGAGTACAGTTAAAGATTTTTAATTCACTTAACCCTCCAGTCAAGTTAAAATGAACAACTATTTTAACCCTGTGAGCAAGGCACTTAGACGCAATAACATGACTACAGTTTTTAACTGTATTTTAATATCAAAATTTGGATTTATAAAGTGCATCTATTATTTCCAAATCTACAATATTCTCCAGCCAAAACAAATCTAAAGCTACTGCACAAATCTAAATCAACAGCTAGAATAGATATCAAACATCTTTGGCCTAATCAGTTCTACTTTAACTTTTCTACATGACCAGTGATCCGTTTTGCAATGGACGGAAGGAGTTTAATGTGATCCTCCACGCACTTAGACATGCAGGTTTCTGCTTCTTGCTGTGCCTTTGCAACTTCACTGCTTCCAGCGCCACTGGAAAGGCGGTCACGGGTTTTATCCTCACAGTCTCGCGCACAACGCTGAATCCGGTCCTAAGATTAAAAATAACAAAATATTTTCAATTGTTTCAACATATAAAAATAAATAAAGTTTGCTTAGGGTAGACAGAATTGTACAATCTTTCTTCCTATCACCAAATCAGCTATGGTCAGCACACATACAACAGGAAAATGAAGTTAACGCAAGCTGAGTGGTAGGTAGATATCTGAAGAATTATAGGGTAATAATAAAAAAGAAATAATGAACAACGCCTGACCTGCGTTCAATAAGGCAAAGTCTGGCTCTGCCGCAGCGCTGACAGAGCCGAGGTTGATTGCTCTTTTTGAACGATCAGGCAGAGCCCATCGGCCCCTTAGTGTTTTGGACTAAGGCTTTGTCTTTAGCCACAGCAGATCATACGTTCTTAAATATTCCTTCATATCATACTACTGTCCAGTGCAACACAATTGCTACGGCAGTGCGGCGGCCCCTATGATAAATATCCCAGAAGACCCACAAAAGTAAGACAAAATATGTTCCTAAACTAGATTTCAAATTCTCAAATGCTCCAACGAGGAGGATGCATAAATGTAAACTGGCCAGAAGTCCACCTCTGCTAAGCAGGGAGTTACACGATAACTCATTTCTGAATGCTGGGACTACACAAAAGACACAGCAACCAGTTATTGTAGATTCTTGCAGTATTATTGATGCTGGAAGTCAATTCAAAAGTGGTCTGAATTCAAATTTACGCTTCCTTTCTGTGCGTCTCCCCAGCTCGAAAGGTAATTTTCTGCCCAGTGAAATATTCTCAAGTCCCAAAATAAACCATGTAGTAGAATCGAATAAAGGGCATAGAGTGGAGTGTCAACTCTATTACGTAGGCTGTCCACTGGGCTTTTTCTAGGCGAAAAAAGTGGGTGAGGACGCGGAGGGACCCCCACTAGTGGGGGGTTCCCAAAAGTGAGGGCGGGGAATGCAGAGTGGCCTAAAACTGCCAAAAATGCAGTAAAAATAGCCTGTTTACTACATATATATACAGCTATAACTAAGTGCTGAAAAATTAAGTTTGAGTATCAAAAAAGACGACTGACCAAATTCCGGCAGAGCCGGAAATTTTTAAAAATTTTGACCAAATATCGTTAAACTTTGGCATTTTATGGGCACCTTATGATGAGTTGGGGGAAGCCCAAAAAAGAGGGGAGGGGCCGAGTGGGAGGAACCCAAAAAGGGCCCCCCACTAATAAAACCCAGGTCCAATTGTATACCTGAAAGTTTTGCATTTCGCCATCAATAAATTTCTGCACCGACATTAGGTTTCTGGAACACGATTCCATACACGTTTGAGCTCCTTTCATGCTGAGACTAGTGTCATCACAACAACTAGTTGCACAACGGTGCATATCCCCCTAAAACATCAAGGTAAAAGTCAGCTATATATATATATATATATATATATATATATATATATATATATATATATATATATATATATATATATATATATATATATATATAATTTAGGTTTACCGAGGTCAATGGTTAGCAACACTGTTTCGCGAGACTATAAAAGCACTTTGACCGATGGACACTCAAAAAATGGACTCCCCGAAATGAATTTCTACTAGCCAAGAAATTTGTAGCGAATGTATGCATAGAATCAACAAAGTTAGCGTACAGTGAGAAAAATGCTACTCGTATAAATGAACAAATATAAAGAAAAATACTCTGATGCAAAGCAAACATGTACAACAAAAAATTTGCCCCACGAATGTTTAGCGACATATCATAAATAAACCTTTACTGTTAAAATGCTACACATACCCGATGTGTTATGCTGCTTTCACGAAAGTGGTCGTGCGTAGACGAGCGTCGAAGCGGGTATAAGCGTCTACATGCGTTCGCGAGCATGAATTCGTTACTGTTACCATTTTACACGGGTATATCGGCATGTTACAATCTGAGGCGTCGACGGACGTCTACGCACGTCGACATGCGACAACACTACTACTACTACGGGTCTCTACGCCGTCGCGACAGAAGGCACCTCAAGGTTATCACAGAATCATTACAAATTAAGGAGCCATGATTTTGGTTTCTTCGTCAGAACGCTTCTTACTATGGCAATACCAAGACCCAAGCCGTAAACTCACGTTTCAGAGGTCAAGGTGCTCAAAGCGTAGCCAGTGGTCGGTACTACAAAAGGTCTTACACTCCTTAGGCTTAGGACCGGCCTCCGCTGCAGTATATATATAGAAACGCGAAAAGGGCTAAACCACAGGACCATCTGGATAGGCGTATACGAGCATCGAAAAGGAGGAACCGAAAAACCCTCATGATCAATCAGCCAGGTGATGGTTCAATCGGGAGTATAAACAAACTTGAGGTGGTTCACCTGATGCACGTTGTTTTGGGTAAGTGCTGATGTGACATTTCTTTCAGTGTTCTAACAATGTAGAGTATGGGGTTTGAAGACTTTAATCACATCGTCGTCGTCGTCGTCGTAGGTGGTAAATCAGGCAAATCCTATACACGGTGCGCCAGAAGCCCGCTGCCACTGTGGAAGCGAAGAACCGCCCGAGGTTTTCCCTGAGGCAGGAGAGATCCGGTGAGCTTCGCAGTTCTAACATTCGTTCACGGACAAACTTGGGGCACCTGACAATCACATGCTCAACGTCCTCCTCCGCTCCAGAGGAACAATGCTGGCATAGGGGCTAGGGTAGTTGTAGGGGTCAATAGAGTGCCGATAGGAGGTCAGGAGCCAGGATTTGCCAGACCTGAGCTGACTGAAGAAGAGTAGACTTTAATCTCCACCTGGGGCTAGTGTAGTTCATCGGCCCAATTTTCTGTAGTCCGACGCCCAGTTTTCAAGGCAGATCAAAGCCAGTCTAAAGCGGTCGGGTGCAAAAAATATTACGGGTGGCGATAGAATATATTTGACTGGTCTTTCAGTACACGATCTGTATCTTACCTGACTGTAGACCGGTCTGGACAGGGACTAAGCACAACACTACCTGCAGTCCAAATTGTTCAGGTCACTGGTATTGTAGTGGCAGACATGTCTTTCTTTAATTTCTTTAACATTGCCTACGTGCATCCTCTCTTCATGCTGGTAACCGTAAAACACTTTTTCATATCAACAATTTTAATTAATTACAGATTTAGCAAATGAAAATCCCTACACTAAACAAACCTGAAGTTTGCGTAAGTGTGATTTATCCAAGGACTCAATAAAATCACCAACAGAATCATTAAGCTTTTGTTGACTAGCTTCGGCCATTTCAAACAATACTGATGATTTCAGTTAAATTAAAAATCTCTAAATATATATATATAACAACAAATCACGAAACTATTATACCAATGTGCTGTTTTCTAATAAAAATTTATATTGGTGTACATACACTACTTAGCGACGGATAAGCTGATTGGTGGTAACTCTGTTAAGGGAGAGAGGTCGAACCTTTGTCCTGCCTTTGTTGGATTTATTTTTGGGACAGATAAAAGAAGGGTGTGGCCAAAATATTTTGAAACTGGGCCACAACTGCACGTTCTGAAAATCACTGAGGATACATTAAATACTATGATTTTCTGGCATGTTTAGGGTTTTGAAAGTGGGGGGGGGCTTCCGAAAAGTGGGGGGGGGCGAGCCAAAGGTACAAATATACCGAAATTTTTAGCGAAAAATTAGCATTTGTAAGGTAAAAACGCTAAAAATTGCTGCTTTAAAGCTTAAAATGAGCTTATAAGTCCATAAATTAGCTAAAAATTGAGAAAATTTTTGAAAATTTGACCTCAAAAACCTAATTTTTTGACGCTTTTGGGCGACCCCCCCCCAAAAAGTGGGTGGGGGCTTGCCGAAAAGTGGAGGGGGAACCGAAAAGTGCCCAATAAACAATGCCTGATTTTTGGACAAGGCACTGGTACACTAAATTAACGAAAAGCTTTTATGCAACGGGTCTTGGGGAGGAGGGGATTTTTTATTTGATGGTGAGCTTCAAATTTGAAGGTCCATTCCCTTGTAGATACATGTTGATAATACTCAGCTATCTGGTATTTTTCTTTGTTGTACATGTTAAGGACATATCAGAGAGTGCAAATAACCCTTCTGATACAATTCTGTTGAGTGGAGGACTTTTGGCGATTTTTCAAAGTCAAATCTTTGGAAAAATTGGTGCTTTTGACAAAAGCGACAGAAATCGCTTATAGATAGTTCCACTCTGCGCATACACAGAATTCATGTGACAGTAGTTGCCATTTGTAAAAAAACTTCCCAAAAAATGTGCTAATTTTGCCAAAAATCATCATTTTGCACAATTTTCACGTTCTTTTAATCAGTTCTCACTCGTTACCCATTCGATAGTAACCAAAATTGGCACATAAAACTCTCAAAGCCTGCCGGACATTACGGTAAAGGCAAATGTTTCAAGGTAGAACTTTTCTGTCGTGTCGGCTCCTTTGATCTCTTATAGGTAACAAAAGTCAATTTTTGAATTTCCAAAACATACATAGATAAATTGGGTATCATTCGATAGCTACTGATGAGCTGAACAATCTTTCTAACAGAACTAATGTGTCTGAAATGTAGTATTTGTGAGTTAGAGCAAGACAATGTTTGAGGGCACAGTTAGCTGAAAAAGGCACAGTTCACGATTGAAGATTCCATTGAAGATTGGGGGGCAATGGAACCGCCTCCGTTGGAAATCCGATGGACAAGGACCCCATCAATTGGAGATCCCCACCGATGTCCCCTGGCATCCGTCTGATCAACGGCGCTAAATGGGTTCCAATTTTGCGGGGCATGGCTGATCCTTTACCTTTCTGGTTTTATCATCAGTCATGTCGGAGCTGGATGCCTCCAGTCCTTAAATTATGCTGCCGAGTGGGTAGACGCTTTTATTGCCCTACTCCGAGCTTCCCTTTGTGGTCTGCCTTACGATGTTGTGTGCTGGGCATGGAGGTGGAGGCTTCCCATATGGATAACCGATTGCCGCCAGCCAAGAAGAAGAAAGGAAGAAGATCCCATTGCGAACGACTGAGTGACTATGTCGGAGTCGTTTTAGCACTGAAATATTAGCCAACAAACAGAATTAATTTGCCATATTAGTCGACCCCAATTTCGCTTCCGTTGTGTCTCCACATGACCCAGGGTATTTTTAGGGTTTTTTTCGGGGTGGTCTGCCCGGAGGGGGAAGAAATTTTCACGGGGAAGATTTTTTGAAAAAATCAGCTAAAAATAGGTATTTTGGCGTATTTTATACGTAGATAGGCAAAAAATTCTCAAAAATGCCACGACTTAAGGGGGGGGGGGTCGCTTTGGGTCAAAATCTATAGTCACGGATTTCGCTCATTTTCACACACAATATAGGTACATATGTTCTCAAAAACAAGACAAAACATTAGAGTTCGAAACCAAACAGTGACAGAGATATTCAGCTATAAAGTTGGAAAACTTGAAAATAACTGTCATTTGCCATCCAAGGTCACGTTGAGAGAGAACGGTAGTGACATTTGGGTCAACTAATACGTCAAATTAATTCTGTGGATTGACTAATACTTTAATGCTAAAACGACTCCGGAATACCCATGCAGTCGTTCACAGTACATTCTTCAATTGTGAACCGACCCTTTTTCAGCTAACTGTGCCCTCAAACATTAACTTGCTCTAACTTTCAAATACTACATTTCGGACACATGGTTCTATTAGAAAGTTGTTCAGCTTATCAGTGGCTATCGAATAATACCCAATTTGTCTATATTTTGAAAATTTCAAAAAATTGACTTTTGTTACCTATAAGAGATCAAAGGAGCCGACACGACAGAAAAGTTACACCTTGAAGCATTTGCCTGTACCATAACGTCAGGCAGGCATTGAGAGTTTTATGTGTCAATTTTGGTAACTTTCAAGTGAGTAACGGGTGAGAAATTATTAGAAAAGCGTGAAAAATGTGCAAAATGTTTTTTTGGCAAAATTAGACCATTTTGTGGCAAGTTTTTTGAGAGTACTACAAATGGTCGAAATTTGAAACTGTCATAAGAATTCTGTGAATGCCTAGAGTGCAACTATCCATAAGCGATTTCTGTAGCTTTTGCCAATCGCGCAGGAGAGGCGAAAATGTTTCGCTGGTCCAGCTTTTCGTGGTACAAAAAGCACCAATTTTACAAAATTCTGACTTTGAAAAATCGCCAAAAATCCGACACTCAACAGAATTGTTCCAGAATGGTTATTTGCACTCTCTGATATGTCCTTAACATGTGCAACAAGGTTGTGGCACTGTATCTTGCATACAGCGAAAAATTTTTCTGCCACAAACTTTTAAACCTAACTTTTTCATTTTCCTATGTTTAACACATGCCGAAGTCACCTTTTAAGGGCTCTACAGCACGATAGAAGCAATATTATGCAAAATGCTCCTGTCTTGTTTTGAGGACCCATAGGGACTAAAATATATGAAAATGAGCAAAATCCGAGATGGTCGAAAAATCGGCCAAAAAGCGACCCCCCCCTCCAAGCTAAAAATTGTTATTTTCACGAAAAAAGCTCCGGCGACACCGGAAAAATTTTGAAAATGTGTCAATTTCGGCAAAAATTTTGCCCCCCAAAAATCCCGGGGGGATATCCCGGAGGGGCGATTTCGGGAGGAAGGTAAATCTCGAGCCCCCCCCCCCCCGGTAAAAACAAACTACCCTGTGACCTTGGAGGGAAAATCACAGAAATTTTCAAGCTTTCCAACTTTGACCCAGAAGTAGAGCAGTGTTGAAGTGCAAACGGACATCCCTTACGGACAAACAAACGGTAAACTATGAATCAACAGCTCAAACGGAGAAACGGAAAGGTATGAATCAGTATGTGGGCGGACAAACGGAAAACAACCAAAAACGGACAAACGGACAGAGCTATGAACCTGTCTTAAGGCATAGACTAAATAACATTTTAATGAAATAATTTGACTTCCGGGGCAACCAGATATTGAGAATGGAATGGATCGCTTTGATGACGGTATAATGAAAAAAGCTTCCCAAGCATTCACTGTGCGAAAAACGAACATTTTTATCCGGAATTGAGAGCGGAAAACACCATTTTCCCCGTTTTTTTTCAAATCAGATGCGACTATAAAAATCAAACAATTTTGGTCTAAACCGGAAACAGTTTTGTACACAAACTAAATTCGACACGAGGATTCCAAAAATCCAATCAGGAAAACTACACGACCAGCCCATCGTGCTGTACAGTTTTCGTAACCTGGACATCCTGTTACCGGACAATGAGCGGATGCGGCATGATTTTTGGAAATGTTTTGGACATAGCACCAACATATATACTAAAGTAAGAGTTATTTAGGAATTTCCTTCCGAATAAGAGCTTTTATCGATTTAGCATCCGTAAAGATAAAGTCTCACACTATCAGTACTACTAGTACCGAATGTATAATGTACTATCAGTACTACCACTAATCGTACCCGAATGAATATACACCGGAACCGGAAGATGGTTTTAACGGATTTCCCACCTCTTGATAATTCTAAAAGTATATGTTATGCAGGCTAATTTCAAACGAACTCAGGACAGGCACTCACATATTGGTGCCAAGATTTTTTATCTTTAGTTTGTCTTGTTTTTGAATGTTTTAAGCTGCTATTTTGTTAATATTTTGCAGTAAGAGCCAATAGCCATAAATTTGTAGTATATATTATTTAGGTTTCTGAAAGCTAGAAACTTCACCTTTCTGAATGACATGAAACTGCCCATGAAACTAAACTGAAACTATTGTGTTCCCCGAATGAAACTATCTTGGATCTAAACTGAAACTAAAATCGGTTACTGAAACAACACTAAGTCGTCGTCGTCGCTCTGAAACCGAAATCCTGGTGTGTGACATGCATGCTGCGTCTTTATGACGACGAACCGCCGAGGAAACAACAACAACAGCAAGCCCGAATCAGCATTTCTACTAAAAAACTTCTGACGTGGGATTAAGATAGGAAACAGATATGTCGTTATAGATAGTGTATTAGTAAAATACACATTGAAGATTATTTTGAGTAGTTTGAAACAAGCCTAGAAATAACAACTTTAGCGAGCAAATGTAATCAACCTTATGGAACCAAAACTTTATTCGCGAACAAAAGCATAATAAAGCTAAGCATAACATAGGACCACACCATTACTATATAATTACACGTACAATACCACCACGCGTAAGAGAAAGCTAAAACATTTACCAGAAAAAGCTGAAAGTTCAAAAGGACTGCTTCATAGCTTCTGCTAGCTGCTTCATTCAACCCTCACAACAATGATAAAAACACAAACATGGAAAATGTTCAGAGTTCAAAGAAATTCTCCTGCAAACTATTCAGAATCTTTCCTTTTGAACTCATGTGTTAACATTTATAGGGCAGACAAAATTGACTAAACAATATACGTATTCTATTCATATTGGTAACTATGTCTACCGAAATTGACTAAACAATATACGTATTCTATTCATATTGGTAACTATGTCTACCGAAACAGCTAGGGTCACACAATTATAGTTCAACTTTTGACTAGTTCAGCTTTCTCATCAGATTGCCTGAAAAATAAAAAAACATATTCAGCAATAGCACATAATAAATAAGAGTGTAAGAAAACAAGCACCACACTCTTAGTTATTAGATGGCAGACATCATCTGCACAATCACTGTTGATTCACCACAACTAAATACCCAGTACACAATTGTGTTTACTCGCTCTATGTTTACGTGTGGAAACTCGCAAGCATAAAGACACCTTTATAAAACCTGATATATATATATATATATATATATATATATATATATATATATATATATATATATATATATATATATATATATATATATATATATATAAATATAATTTGCCAGGCGCCATGGTCATTTGCACGGAAAAATCGTGCAAATGATGATTTGCACGGCAAGTTTCCGTGAAAATTATTAAATTATTTGCACGGGAACTGTCGTGCAAATCACTATTGGAACGATAACCGTCTTGCAAATGCGTTCAGCTGCAGGTCCCAAGCTTCATTTTTAATTAATTTCCTGTAATGTAAACATTCTCGTAATTGTTCTCATTTAGTGATGAATTTTTTGTTTATCAATTATTATTTTCACATTTCTTTCCTTTGTGACAGCGTGTGGTATATACCGCTTCTGTTCTCTTTGCGACACTCACATTTTTGAGGTGCTTCCTAAACTGCGGCCCGGCCCGGCCCGGGATAAAATGCCTAAAATGCGGCCCTATGTTAGATTTTCAAAATACACTAACATTGGATTTTTGGGCCGCACGAAGCCTAAACTGCGGCCCGAGGCCGCAAACTTCCTAAACTGCGGCCCGTCATCCTTGGCCGCAAAGTGCCTAAAATGCGGCCCGAACTAGTGTTGTTTTGATAAATCAAAAATCAAAACTTGAATCAAAACCCATTTTGAGTTTTGATTTTATCAAAAATCAAATCAAAAATCAAAACTCACACTGTAAAAAATCAAAAATCAAATCAAAAATCAAAACGCGAAGGCAAATTTATCAAAAATCAAAAATCAAAACCTAAAAAATCAAAACCCAGTTTTGATTCAAGGCTATAATCAAAACTAGGTTTTGATTCAAGAATGAATCAAAACCCAGTTTTGATTCAGCGTTGTATCAAAACTTAGTTTTGATTCAGCGCTGAACCAAAACCTAATTTTGATTCAGCGATGTCTAATATACTTAAATATAATATACTTAAACAGACTTCTCCAGTCCCGCTACATATTTATTGATTTATGGCCCTGTGTGTGTTTGTGTGTGCGCAAATCTGCGCTGAGTTGTTATTTTCTCATTTGGTTGACGGTCTTGTCTCACAGTTGACGGGACGTCTTCGTTTCGCAACAGATCCTTCATTCCACGATTTCGACGGGATTTATGCGTTGACCTGCATTCTCGATCCAAGCTACTGCTGGTTCGTCAATGTTGAAAACAAAGATGAAACCGGGTCACCAGGGGCCAGTTTCATAAAACTTGAAACTTGCAACTTGCATATGCAAGTTGCAACTTGCATGTGCAAGTTACAAGAAAAGTGTTTCATAAACCCTCAAGTGGGACTTGCGGACTTGCACTTGAGCTGCAAGTTGCTTGTCCGCAAGTTGCAAGTTGTCGGCTAACACTTGCGGTCAGAAACTGTTTCATAGAAATCGTCAATACATGCACTTGAAACTGGCACTTGCGGTGCAAGTGGTTGGGTGAATTTTCACTGAACAAATGGAACAAAAATTGCTATAACTTATTGTAATTTTAATATTTTTTGGAAAAATTTTATGACAATACTCGTTGGATTATTGTCGAAATACAATTTGAATTTCAAACAATTTCTTTAATTTTTGAAATTTATATGAATTTTCAAATATTTTTAGTTAATTTTTTAAAGATCAGCTACTTGCCAACTTGAACTTGCACTTGCGTTTACAAGTTGTCAAGTCTTGCAACTTGCTTAGCTAATTTCCGCAAGTAGCAGGAAAAGTTTTATGAAACACTGAAAACTTGAACTTGCAGTTCAAGTGCAAGTGCAAGCTCAAGTGCAAGTTCAAGTTGCAAGACTTTTATGAAATTGGCCCCAGGTCACCGAGTCACCGGGTCAGTTCTGGTCACTATATGGATCGAGTCACCGGGTCAGGAGCTCTGACCCGGTCTTGACCCGGTATTTTTTGGTTGGGGGAAATTTTTTGCTGGTAAAGCATATTTTTGGAATTTTTATCAGCTTTTATAACCTGAAAACTTCAGTAATTACTAAAAACTTCAGGAATAATTATATACTTAACTTAATCGTCTTTAAGATGCTTGTCGCTGTAGTGTCCTCAATCTGCTGCAGTTTTCTTCACCGCTGCTCTTGTTTTCTGATGGAGTCAGACTGTGTAGATCTCAAATCTGAGTAATTAAGAAAATCTCAGCAAAATAAGGTTCACAGACTCTGCGTTTTGATTTTCATTTTTTCGAATTATTGTGACTTAGTGTCCTTAGGGACTAGTGGATTTTAGTTTTATTTGTAGTATGTATCTGAATCCTAGCAAGAATAATTCTACATAAAGAAAGTGCGCTGAGTGTAACCCTCAGCCATACAACTAAATAAAATATTTTTACTACAATAAAACACAAAGTTTATGCTTATGTTAAGCTCCATAATTAGAATTAAATGATGTGCTGACTTCGGCAAAGTTTTTTGTTCCAAACTGATTCAACAAGTTATGGAGTTGACTGCAGATCGAGTGCGAAATCCAAATCGTGCGAATCAGTTTTGACTTTTTCCGGTTTACTTACAATATTTATATACTTTCCAACGTTACTATAAGGAAAGCAAAAATTTTGCCCAGCTTCCTATTTTAGACTCCAAAACTGTCCAAAAAATCAAAGAATACTCACCGCACCCTCAATATAACCTCAACATATCTTTCCAAGCTTAAACCTGAATTTTCAAAAATACCGGGTCCAAATAGTGACCCGGTTTCATCTCTGGTTGAAAAGTTCTCCAGGCCAATATCCATATCCATCTTGCAGTAAATTACTTTTAAAAGTTTCTGAGCGTTCCAAAAAAGTTTGCTTGGCTGAAGTTGCTCTTCTTGTAGTCGAGCTAAAGCATAGGTCAGGTAATCATTTTCAATGTGAGTACGTATTTGGTTTGCGCAATTGAAATGAAAATCCAAATTCCGAACCGAGCCAGAAGCAAAGAAACGGTTCGGTCCAACCGGAGCCCGGCCCGAGAAATTTCATATCGGTACAACCCTACCTATAATATATTGTGTGCAAAAATGAGCGAAATCCGTGACTAAATATTTTGGCCCAAAGCGACCCCCTTAAATCCGGGTCCGGGTCTGAATAAACGGGTGCGGGTCCGGGCCGGGTCTGAAAATTTGGATCCGGATTCAAATTTGCCTTACTAAGAGAGACTCTCGTCCTACTAAGAAAGCAATATGAAAGAGCAGTTGTGGAGGTGCCAAGTGTCTGGCAGTGGCCGCAAGCAACATCCGAGAAAGGCAAAAATTTACCCAAAAATGTCCCCACTCCTTAAGCTCCGAAAACTATACCTAAAAAATTGTCAAAAAATCAAAAATCAAAACTTTTTGAGTTTTGATTTATCAAAAATCAAATCAAAACTTCGAGAGTTTTGATAAAAAATCAAAAATCAAATCAAAACTCCGGCACATTTTGATAAAAAATCAAAAATCAAATCAAAACTCCGGAGGTTTTGATAAAAATCAAAAATCAAATCAAAACTAAAATGAAAAATCAAAACAACACTAGCCCGAACTATCTTTGGGCCGCAAAGTGCATAAAATGCGGCCCAAACTATCTTTGGGCTGCGAAGTGCCTAAAATGCGGCCCGAACTCTCTTTGGGCGCAAAATACCTAAACTGTGGCCCGAACTGTCTTCGGGCCGCAAAATGCCTAAAATGCGGCCCGAACTGTCTTTGGACCGCACACTACCTAAAATTTTACCCTACTTTTGGCCGCCAAAATAAGAAAGTTGGCCATACCTCACCACAGAGAAAAGCTATTGAAAGAAAGTAACTTCAGAAAGCAAAAATGTAGAGCCCGACGAGATCTTTCGAATGAACATAGTTATAACTGTGCAGCTACAGTCAAACTGTCAAAATTGGCTAAGACTGCAGTGAACACAAATGTCGAAATTTTGAAACGGGATTGCTCGGAGGGTGTTAGTACGCTGAAATAAGTGATTTTGAAAAGTATCATCAAATTTCATCTTGATTTGAGCCGTCAACCAACAATACGTGCCCAAAAGGGACACCACCTCAACAACGAACTTGACGCACTTTTGAATTTATGAACAATTGTTAGGCTGTTTGCAGCCCAAGGATAGTTCGGGCCGCATTGTAGGCAGTTTGCGGCCCAAAGATAGTTCGGGCCGCATTTTAGGCACTTCGCGGTCCAAAGATAGTTCGGGACGCAAGGCACTTTGCGGCCCAAAAACACTTCAGGCCGCATTTTGGGCAGTTTGCGGCCCAAAGATAGTTCGGGCCGCATTTTAGGCACTTCGCAGTCCAAAGACAGTTCGGGCCGCATTTTAGGCAGTCTGCGGCCAAGGATGATTGGGCCGCAGTTTAGGCAATTGCGGCCAAGGATGATTGGGCCGCAGTTTAGGCAATTGCGGCCAAGGATGATTGGGCCGCAGTTTAGGCAATTGCGGCCAAGGATGATTGGGCCGCAGTTTAGGCAATTGCGGCCAATGATGATTGGGCCGCAGTTTAGGCAATTGCGGCCAAGGATGACAGGCCGCAGTTTAGGAAGTTTGCGGCCCAGGGCCGCACTTTAGGCTATTTGCGGCCCAAAAATCTAATTCTAGTGTATTTTGAAAATTTAACATGGGGCCGCATTTTAGGCAGTTTGGGCCGGGCCGGGCCGCAGTTTAGGAAGCACCCATTTTTGAGTGATACAGTTTCCAGTAAAAGCACAGCGTAGAAATCCTTGCCCTCCGTCACCCACAGACGTCATCGCAGTAGTCTTGCGAAGGGTAATTTGGTTGGGTTTGACCCACGGTTTTTTTGGGTAAAATTGGGGGCATTTGCCCACTCGGCCAAAAGTTTGCCCACTCAAATTTAAATTTGCCCAACAGTTTGCCCACTGAAAAATTGGACCACAGAGGTAAAAGAAATGAACATTTCTATTACGGTTTTATTGCTAATTTTCAAAAAAATCTTCAGGTTTATTTCTGGGGGGCTCCGCCCCCCAGACCCCCTGCTGTGGTTCCTCTGTCACTACTAAGTTGTAATTTGATTAACTTTACTTCACTCACTTATTGTCTATTTCTGAATATGTCTCCTCGAAATGTTGCAAAATTTGTATTTATAAAAAAAGATAGAATCATGAGGGTGCGCGGAGCGCCCCTCATAATATGAGCTATAAAGGCAC
>JASAND010002879.1:0-12500 GCA_030248195.1 Trissonchulus latispiculum
AAAATTTGCCGATATCAGTAGGGCTCAAGGTAGATCTCCTCCACTTTGCGAGTCACCACGGTCTCGAACATTTTCCGGTACTTCGTTTCTGATTCCCGTCTCCTCACATTCTGATTCAGACTCAGGCTCAGGTTTTGCACTGCGAACCGTTTTGGAACATGACAAGTTTGAGGTTGAACGCTCTGGTGAACGTCTCACCGCAAGCGCCACACTCGCGCGGTTTGTAATATTGGCAAGTAGACTTTTTTGTTCTGATTGAGCTTCAATATGGGGTTTGCAAATTTTGACGTCGCTTTAGTCATTACATATAAAGAAATTATTGATTTTTCTTGTATGCTTTTTATGCATTTTAAATGTCGTGCCTTTATTGGAGACGGGTCACCCCAATCTTACCTCGAGCTAATCAATGTTTTCCGGCACCGAGTACAATGACCGAAATTCG
The DNA here is from genome assembly GCA_030248195.1 of Trissonchulus latispiculum. Lineage (NCBI taxonomy): Eukaryota > Metazoa > Nematoda > Enoplea > Enoplida > Ironidae > Trissonchulus > Trissonchulus latispiculum. Next base: position 443 of record JASAND010002879.1, read on the forward strand.
GGTCCGAGTTTTTGGCAGTAATGTTTAATCCAATGTTGGGAGTACGTTAACCAATGTCAAAGAACGAGGTACTAATTTACGTTTTTTGTTGATTCACAGTACTCGAAGTCGTCGCGTCGAATTGGCCCTCCAATCTAGACATGACTTACTTCGAGTACTGTGAATCAACAAAAAACGTAAATTAGTACCTCGTTCTTTGACATTGGTTAACATTACTCTAACATTAGTTAAACATTACTCTTAAGGCTCGGTGCAAGCTCGGTGTGTACTCGGTGCAGGCTCGGTGTTAGCTCGGAGTAAGATTGGAGTGACCCAAAATCAATAAAGGCACGACAGACAAAGTACATAAAAGCACCAAGCAAAATCAATAAAAGCACAAACAGCAAAGACAAAGCGACGTTAAGTCTATAAAGCGTATATTGAAACTCAATCAGAACGAACATGTCTACTTGCGAATATTACAAACCATACCAGTGTGGCACTTGCGGTCAGACGTTCACCAGAGCGTTCAACCTCCAGCGTCATGTTCAAAACATTCACAGTGCAAAACCTGAGTATGAGTCTGAATCAGAATATGAGGAGACAGAATCAGAAACAAGTACCGAATGTTCAGACAGTAGTGACTCGAGTTGTGGAGAGATCTATGAGCCTACTGATATCGGCAAATTTTGGGGTGAGCTTGTCAAGCAGTCTGAAGAGAGGTTCGAAGGTAGAATAACTAGGTTAACAAATGAGTATCTCGCAGACGGACATGATGATGTTGAGGCAGAAATAGAGGCTTACAATGAAGACCTAGAATTCGAGGTGAGCTCAATAGAAAAATTTACTTTCACATCCAACGTTGTAAAGGGTTCCTCGACGATCCAATAATTGACGAAATTCTGACCAAACAAATAGAGTATGAGGCAAAGTATTCCACTGAAGAAGCCCTCAAACGCGCCATAGAAAAGAACTCTAATTTGAGCACGGTGGTACTACCTGAGAAAACGTGGGACCAATTTGACGAACAGGAAGAGGAGGAATAAGTGGAAAATTAAAATTATTACATATGCTCGGAGTAGGCTCAGTGTATACTCGGTGTTAGGTTTGGAGTGACTCAGGGACTAAAAGCTACGATAGGTTGAAAATGCTCGGAGCAAGATTGGCGTAAAGAAGGAGTGACCCATTTCAAGCTTTGGCGGGCTGAATGAAAAGTTAAGAAAACTTAAAACACTTTATAATACCAATTTATGCAAACGGTCAATGTAAGTTATAAGCCAAGCAACTATTAGCTAATTCAAAAATCTATATAAGGGGGTAAATTCATGGTAGAGCGTCAGTTTGACTTGTTCTGTCATAGAGGAAGGTCGGTTTCTAAGAACTCTCTCTAATATCTTAAGAATGGCGAATTTTCTGTGCGATCTATGTGGGGAAACTTTTACTCGCAAGTATGATCTTAACCGGCATACAAAAGCGAAGCATGAGCTGGAAAGGTTCACATGTGAGAAGTGTAAAAAAAGTTATTCTAGGGAAGATGTAAAAACTAATCACGTTTGTAAACCAGTTACCACTAATCAGGCTAGTTCAGTTCCCCAAGAGCCTCAAGAATATCCCTGCACACGTTGTAATAGCAAATTTAAAACTAAGAAGGGATTAGATGGCCACATTCGGTGTCATGAAAGTTCCGATAAAATACTTATACAAAGAAAGTGCCCGCGGTTGCTCCTACCTAAGGAAGACCCGACTGAACCACCTGCAGACTTTTTGGAGAGCCTACCTGAGCCGACCAGAAATGTATTCATTCGAAATTGGGACCACATTAGGACAAAATTTAAACTCGGGCCGGGTATCTACTCAACCTACAACTTTCGTTTGGAAGACGCCAGGGAGTCTAACCTCAAGAAGCTCCTCTACACAGTTTTTAACGCGCAATTCTACTCTATCAAAATTAACTTCTCGTTTGGCTTCATTCTTCAAAATGTTTTGGACCATGAATTGGATTTCTACTATCCTTCAAATAACAACCACTACCTAGAAGAACCTAAATTTATTGGCAATAGGGAAGACTTGGATGAGCTTAATTTAGAGTTTGACAGGATGGATGTTCTAGAATGGGCCCGACAACAGAGACCTACCACAAAATGGATGGTTGCAGGGGTTACCAGTATTTGCTTCTTTGTATATAGATTGACTGGGTATACTATGCACTAGAAAATGAATAAAAACACAAAAACAGTAGTTGGTGATGGACCGGACTTTAGGTAGGTAGATAAGTTAGTTAGGATAGGATTAGGTTAGGTAGGTACGTAGGTGAGTATAATAAGGTAGGTTAGGTAAGTAGGTGTCCGGTAATGGGCCGACGCCGGGTCCCAAGCCCCGGGGGAAGAACACAGAGGGACGGAGAAAAAGAATAAATTAGCAAAAATGACCTTGAAAAACCCCCAAGGGACATCAAAAAATTAAAAAGACGGAGCTCCCCAGGGACGACAGGTGGTGAGAATAAGAATTTGAAACTCGAAACCCCAGGGGACAATTTATTTAACTACTAAGGTCCAAAAGAGACCAAGTCCGCAACTATCAAGTTTAACCATCCTACATCTAACTAACTACATTGTGTAATATAATCCCAAATTGGGATAATATTGATACTAAACAGAAAAGAATATCTGGCAACTCTGGTATATACAGTAACCTTTGTACTGTACTGTTTTATGTTATTATTTGAATTGCAAGTGATTGTAGTATCTTAATCCTTTATGTTATTATTTGAATTGCACGGGATTGTAGTACCTTAATCCTTTATGTTATTCTTTGAATTGCACGGAATTGTAATATCTTAATCTTGAGTCCACGAAATAATTATAATTGTATTGGTTTTATTAAATTATCCGTGTGCTAGCTGCTGAATCCTATTTCGAGCAATAAAGGCGCGTTTGCCTTCGCATACGGTGCGTTTACCGTCGAGCCTTAATATAAGCAATAAAGGCGCGTATGCCTTCGCATACGGTGCGTTTACCGTTGAGCCTTAATATAAGCAAATAAAGGCGCGTTTGCCTTCGAATACGGTGCGGTTACCGTTTAGCCACTAATCACAGGAATCCAGGACGGAATCAAAACCAGTAAGTTTTCCTGGCAATCTCTATCTCGAAGATCCAGTGCAGGAGTCACCCCAAATCCAGTGCTGTCAACGAGAAGCAAGTGCTGACCCCGCTTGCTATTCACTTGGAAATCAGGAGCCTCAAACGAACTCACCGACAAAGACCCTAATCAAGGTTGGCTGCAGAGAATCTCTGATTCTGGAACACCACCTTTCAGAGATCTGGTGCTTAAGTCTGTTTCATTGCGAGCAGACGTGCTGACCTTCCGTGTAATTGAGAGATTAGAGCTTAGAGCAGATCGTGTCTTGGATCTTGCTCACTTCATTACACATAGTTCAAGAAATGATGGATTATTTGATTTCTGCAAAAATGACAAGTTTTCGACGCCAAAACAAGCAAATCGGCTATATCTCTCAAGGTAGAGAAAAGCTAGAACGTTGCTTTAAAAAGCAAAAATATGAAGCTCAACGAGATCTTTCGAATGAATATAGTCATAGCTCTATAGCTGCTGTCAAACTTTCAGAAATTGGGAAAAACTGCCCTGGCCGGAAATCTCGAATTTTTGAATCCGGATTGCGCGGAGGGTGTTAGAACGCTAAAAGAACGTATTTCGGAAAGTTTCGTCTAATTTCATCTTGATTTACGACAACCAACAATATGTGCCCAAAAGAAATCATCACCTTAAGGGGGCGCTTACATTACCGGGAATGGTTCTCCTGAGTTCATTTTTCAACCAATCCATTTCAAACTTTCAGCAATGGTAGCTGGTGTTAAATATGTAGAATTTGGAGAATCCAATGCTTGGCTTGCGACCTACATTAAAAGGGATGAGTATATATTTTCAAAACGGTGTCTTTCATTAACGGCTGTATGAAATAAGCTCAAATTTTGCACAAATATATAAATAAACGCAACCAGGGGCAGTTTTTTAATTTCCCGATTTATGCAATGTTGAGAATTTTATTCGTGTTCAAAAATTTTGAAAATCAAAATTTTACGAAATATCCGACTTAAGCTAAAACTAAAAACATTGCCCCTTCGTACATCTCAAATAAACGTACATGCGAAATTTGAGCAACTTTGGTTGAAGCATTTATAAGAAGATTAATTTGGAAAATTCTATTAATTTAATCGCTTCTACTTTGCGCAGAGACTCTGATTTTAATAAGTTGTGTAATGCATTTCATAAAATAATAAACAAACCCAACACAAAAGCATCATGATATATCCAGTGGAACTCATTGTCGAGCGACTAGTTTTTCCTTTGCCATACGAAATGGTAATGGTCAACGTAACTTTGTCATATATTCAACCGCCTGTAACTTTTGATAGAAACCACGTACGGACAAGATATGCATAGCTCTTTTTATGCTCCTTTACCTGATGCATTGAATTTATCATTCCAAGCTTTCGTAAAATTTCAATTTTGTAAGCCGTAATGGTAGCTAGCTAATCACGTGGTCTCTGTTACCGAAATTTTGTCGAAACATGCCCCCCAATCCAAAGTAACTTCAGGTGGGAGTTCATTAAAATTGAGCAATCGGTCCAAATTTAACATCTATAATCCCGATAATGCAAGCGCCACCTTAACAAACAAACAAACAAATAATAGAAACATATTAATAAATCCAACAGAGTAAATAAAAATGCAACAATGAACGAAGACAACTCGATAACATAGGAAACGATCGTTAATACTGATGAAAGTGATATGATTAAAAATAGATTCTTAATGACAGTATGCAACAAATGCAGAAAAGCTGCAATATATAACCGAAATTACAAAAATATGAAAAGACTATATGTAGTGGAAAACATAAGCAGTGGTATTAAGCTAGTACAATAAACAATAGTAATAGTAACAACAATAGTAATTAATTCACTATACAGTCACTGATCGTTGGACATTTCGTGTTCTTCGGAAGAAGTATCGCCGAAATTATTGTGGGTGGGTATAGGTGTACCAGGCTACAGTTTACCCCCTGTGAGTCGACCCACCCCCCACGAGAAGTCCAGACCCTCCTCCCCCTCATGCTCATACCCGACCTCGACTAGTCCCACTCCCCCCCAAGCCGAGCTCAGACCCCCATCCTCCGCTAAAATGGGGTCCAAACAAGTGAAAAAATGCAAGATTTTCGCAAAATTTTTTTAACTTTTCAAATTTTTTTAAAAAATTGTTTGGAAATAGTTAAAAACGATAACAAATAGGTAATAAAACGCAATAGGGATAGATTTTGATTACATTTATGTCGAAAATAGTCGATTTTATGTCAAAAAGGCCATGTTTAGCTGAAAAAAGTTGGGTACAGTTTGGGTGCTGTTTTTTCAAAATTTCCGATTTTTGAGACCCCCCCCCCCAAGCCGGATTTGGACTTTTTACTCCCCCCCCCAACCCAAACAGGTGGTACACCTATGTGGGTGGGGTAACCCGATTTTAGGTTAGGTGTCTGGAAAAATCGAATTTGGGGGATGGGGGGGGTAAGAAATGTTTCTTCACAAATTTAAGAAAAAAACATCATACACCCAATTTGGTCATATTTTCGAAAGAATGGAATTTTTGCTAAAAAATTCTAATTTTTTCTAATTTTGAACCAAAACTTTGAAAATTTTGAGGGTGGTCAGTCAAATTTGGGTGGGGTCTGAACTCTGAGATTAAGCCATTTCGGGGTGGGGTCTTCTGGCTCGAAAATTTCGAGGGTGGGGTCCGAACTCCGAACTTGTCCATTAGTGGGGAGGTGTAATGCTAGTAGAAGGTGACCTGACTACTAAGCACTACGAGTGGGTACTGCGCGCTAGGAAACAGCAGACCTGAAGGAGATGTTGTTCCAGTCGACCTGTAGCAACAACCTCGCCAAAACTCTGGAACAACCGTGACCCTAACTCAGACAGAATTACCAAAACAACACCACAGAGTTACGCTCAACCTAGACTCAGACTGCCAGGTTTTTCTATCTACCTAACTGCCTACCGAACAGTAAATGCTAAGACCTAATCTACAAGTATTTGGAGACCATCTTTAATTTTAAACCTAACTAAAATATTTTTCACAAAGTATTCAAGTCACTTTCACAAAATTCAAAGGAGATTACCAAAATACAAAATCACAATTATAATTAGAGCAGGATTTGACAACTTACTAAATTACCAACATTCAGATATTCCCATGTAGAAAGAGACCATAAATACACACAGCAAATAGTCAGTCAGAGGGGCTGATCTGGCCGGAACGACCAGATCGGGGGACGGTTATATATAGAGTTGGGGAAAAATCCAAGCAGTATAAAAGCAGACAGTAGAATAGACAGAAACTAGGGATCCTAGACAGAAGGGACTGAAGTAAAAGAAAACTAGGGGGAAAACTCGTGTATACCAAAAATACGTATATATGAAAGACTGCTAAAACCCAACCACTCGAGACGGCAGAAAAACTTTTTAACTGACTACTTTTCGTTCTTGCATCAGACCACCCCCGTAAGTAGCCAATCAGATGAAAGTATTGATTTCTGTAAGAGGCCTGGAAAGTTTTCATTGGATGGAGGTTCCTATCTAGTTTTGTGATTCGAAAAGCGCCGCCTAGCGGCTGAATAAAAACATGTTATATCAAACCGGTTTAGGAACAAATCTCAGACACATAAATTTCAGACACATAAATTTCACACACATATCTTTTAACATTTGCAAAAACACACATACGTACATTCATACAACAAGCACACTAAAAACACCCACCCATTACAACTCCCCAGGGCTTACCGCCCGAGCTCCTGCGAGGGAACCTCGTAAGAAAAAAAGTCATTTAACGTTGAACGCAGAGAAATTTTAAATGAATTTTGGGAAGGTCTCCAAAAGATCAAGGAACAACGACAACACGTGAAGGCAACACAACACAAGTAAAAATAGCAATTCAAATAGAAAAACAAAGTATAATGCAAGAATATGTTACTAAAAGCACCTAAGACCCGAGCCAGTACAAGGAGGCGACAAAGATAGAAGTCAATAAGAAAAATACAGTGGCGCGTGGACCATGCCATAAGAAAAAGCCACGGGGACAGGAGCGCCAGAGGGACCCTCTGGCCGAAACGACCAGATAAAAGACACAAAACCCAGTAAAAACCAATCCCAGGAATTCAAGAACCCGGATGTCAGCTTCGTATAGGGCAATTCAGCTAAGGTGTGGAGGGTACCTCCCGCTAAACTCAAGGGTGCGCAGAATCTCGGCTGGGTGGGTTCAGGGTGCCTAAACCTCGCTGGACTATCTCAGTTCCGTTCGGCTCTTCTACAAAATTTTAGGTAAGATTATAAAGAAATAAGGATAATATAACTTTCCGGTGTTTCGCGCAAAGGAGGGAGCGAGCTTTAAATGGAGTCTTTATAATAATAATTAAATAAAATTAAAAAGGGTTATGAAAGAACCCTTACCATGCTAGAGCATGTATAGAAAAGGACCAACAGGGTACGAAAGAAGTCCCCAAGTACCCCGCAGGTACCAAAAATAATATTATTTTAAAATAGGGGTAGGTTAGGAATTCTGAAGAAAGAAGGCGCGAAACACCAATATAGAAATAAAGTTCCCTAAAGAAAATCTAAAATTTTATAGATGAGCCTCCCAACCGCGCTGCAGGCCATGATGGGAATGGGGGCATATATTTCGGGTGCTACTTTGGCGCACTGGTCCGGGGTAACAAAACTGACATCATTTCTTTCAAGAGAACCCGAAATTAGGGGGCGGAAAACGTTGGGCCAACTAAAAGATATACGTACAAAAGAATTTTAAAACAAAAACGTGGCGGCATGAGAAAAGGACTTTCCAAGGGACAAGAGTCAGAATTTTGAGACATAATACTGGCTAGGGCCTTCGGCCAAAAAGACTAGTAGAACCCCAACTGGCAAACCCGTTAGATAAAATAGAAAAGAATTCAAGAAAAGAGAGGTCAAAATTTTTGGTAAAACTTTTGGTTAAGACTAGTGACAAACACATATTATGCATAGAACCGTATAAAATACATCATAGGGGTCGCGGCAGCGGCCTATAATATGTGTGAAAAGTGGCTGGAGACAGTGTAAAATAAGCTGCGCAGAAGCTGCGCAAAATCCTGCGCAGATCCTGCGCAGATTTCATGCGCAAATTGTAGAGCACATCGAGTTTAGTATGTCTGTGAAGTTTCAGCCCCGTATCACTTACCGTTAAAAAGTTGCGCCCCGGACCGGTTATGGCGGCGATGTTTTTTTTTTTTCCGGTTTCTCCTATTTGATGGTTGTATTGTACATAATGTTCGCCGCTTTCACGTGATCTGCAGCGGTGGGCCAACCTAAAGGGCTATGGGGTCTAGTAGTACCCTCTAAAGAATTTAAGAATCACAACTTTTTTTGCGACGCAGCTGCGCCAAGCGCCGCAGTGGCGCCGCAAAGTCGGCTCATAGCGAAAAGTGACCATTTTTGTGGTCGTCGCTCAGGTCGAGCATTACGAGCTGGAGCTGATTTCTTTTTATATTCAGAAATTACATATATTGAACTAACTAACGGTCCAGGTTGCGTTTCTCTATCACTTCCCTAGCGACCACAGTGGCCCGTCAAAAATGGCGAAAATTCGAAAAATGAAAAATCGAAATTTCTCGCTATCTATTTAACTTTGAAAGCTCAAATCTTCCATACAATGGTTTTCTGGCACGGAGAATCGATTCCCGCAGTCAGTTTTACCGTCAGACTCACCCATCTTGCTGGACTGGTTCCACTTTGCCGTCAGGAGGGTCAAGTCGGAAACCGCTTCCTGGAGGTCCATAGTAGGCTTTACCTGGCCTCCGAAAACTTTGTCTATAGGGGTTTTCTGGTGCGCCCAGCTCATTCCCGGTATCCTTTTTTGCGTAGGACTCATCCATCTTGCTGTGCTGGTTCGACTTTGCCGTCTGGAGGGTCATGTCGGCATCCGCTTCCTGGAGGTCCATACTAGGCTCTACTTGGCGTCTCAAAACTTTGTCCACGGGGGTTTTCTGGTGCGCCCAGCTCATTCCCGGTATCCGTTTTGCCGTCCGACGCACCTATTTTTGCTGGGCTGGTTCCACTTTGCCGTCGGGGAGGGTCAAGTCGGAAACCGCTTCCTGGAGGTCCATAGTAGGCTTTACCTGGCCTCCGAAAACTTTGTCTATAGGGGTTTTCTGGTGCGCCCAGCTCATTCCCGGTATCCGTTTTGCCGTCCGACGTACCTATTTTGCTGTGCTAGTTCCACTTTGCCGTCGGGAGGGTCAGTCGGGTGGAGGGGGTCAAGTGGTCGAAATTAAAATTTTTCAAAAGTGGTCAAATTTGGTTTCAAACGAAAGCTCTAAGTGAGCTGAGCAACTTTTGTCATAGAACTGCGTACCCAAAGTGGCTGTAGAGTGCTGTGGTGGGGTGGGGTGGGGGGACTTAGGCTATTTTGGGTCAAAAATAAAATTTTTCAAAAGTGGTCAAATTTGGTATCAAATGAAAGCTCTAAGTGAGCTGAGCAACTTTTGTCATAGAACTGCGTACCCAAAGTGGCTGTAGAGTGCTGTGGTGGGGTGGGGTGGGGACTTAGGCTATTTTGGGTCAAAAATAAAATTTTTCAAAAGTGGTCAAATTTGGTATCAAATGAAAGCTCTAAGTGAGCTGAGCAACTTTTGTCATAGAACTGCGAACCCAAAGTGGCTGTAGAGTGCTGTCGTGGGGTGGGGTGGGTACTTGGCGATTTTGGGTCAAAACTAAAATTTTTCAAAAGTGGTCAAACTTGGTATCAAATGAAAGCCCTAAGTGAGCTGAGCAACTTTTGTCATAGAACTGCGTACCTAAAGTGGCTGTAGAGTGCTGTGGTGGGGTGGGGTGGGGACTTAAACGATTTTGGGTCAAAACTAAAATTTTTCAAAAGTGGTCAAACTTGGTATCAAATGAAAGCCCTAAGTGAACTGAGCAACTTTTGACATGGAACCGCAACCGAACCGACATACAGCCAACACACACACATATTATCCTCTTTTGTGCGGAGCATTTTTGTTACTTGTATATGTATTATTATACTACGTTGTCGTGGTGGAGAATTGGTCGTGCTGGAGAAAAGGTCTACTTGACGAAGTGTTTATTTACGTACCGTACGTATACGTATATTATGTTTTGATGTACATTTTTTTAGGGGCTGGGTGACTAATTCAGTTTGTTGAATGATTGTTTGATATTCATTGCATTCAGTCACACCGGAAACCATATTATAAACATTGCACCGTCTCATTGTTCAGTACAGCTCCTTGTGAGGAATTACATACTTTATCATCTCGACTGATAAGTTTGATAAGTTATCTCATAGCCTTTCCCATACCAATGCATATACTCACGCCATTGCGATTGATTATCTGAGCACTTCACGCGAATAGGGTGGATGGCGAGAGGCGCCTATTCTGCCCCAGACGCTGGTTTCAATCATTTTAGGCGCTGACTGGATTTCCTATTCTGCCACAGACGCTGGTTTCAATCATTTTAGGCGCTGGCTAGTCCCCTATTCTGCACCAAAAAGCTGGTTTCAATCATTTTAGGCGCTGACTAGTTTCCCTATTCTGCACCAAAAAGCTGGTTTCAATCATTTTAGGCGCTGACCAGATTTCCTATTCTGCCACAGACGCTGGTTTCAATTATTTTAGGCGCTGACTAGTTTCCCTATTCTGCACCAAAAAGCTGGTTTCAATCATTTTAGGCGCTGACTAGTTTCCCTATTCTGCACCAAAAAGCTGGTTTCAATCATTTTAGGCGCTGGCTAATTTCCCCATTCTGCACCCAAAAGCTGGTTTCAATCATTTTAGGCGCTGACTGGGCATTAATCTGCACGAAACTATTGGCATTTTTCCGCTTTAGCAGCATTTCCCTATTCTCCCCTTTAGCAATGACCGTTAGGGCATTTTTGTTACTAGTATATCGCTGTGTTTTTTCTAGACAAAAAGTTAAGGTGGGAAGTGGGGGAAACCCAAAAACTGGGGTATCCAAAGTGATCTAAAATCGCCAAAATGCTTAAAATAGCCTGTTTTCTACATCTGCTACAACAGACTTTGCGACTTTCAAAACTTTATTGAGATATTTTATTCTGTTTTGCTTTATTCAGATTCCCTTTGCAAGTAAATTAAAACTGTTTAAATTTAGTTCAAGATCGCGAGGTTCTCTGAACAGTGCAAGTAAGCTGGAGCATAGTCCTAACTCCTAGTGTTGTAGTTGCTAGTTCATTGTGTAACAATGGCGCTGCTTGTGGGCTTTTAGATTAACTAACTGTTGTGGGTTTCCTTTCAGCAAACGCGTCGTGAAACAACTAATACCCTTAATGAGAAGGGTGGAAAGACAGTAAGTTGCTTATTGGGCTTTGTCACAGTCTGTTGATAAGCCTATTTTTATTTTTAACTGTTACATGTTTGTTTATCTTCGTAACTGCGATTGCAGCGCTGTGTATATAAACAAAATTTGTTGCTGTGTTTTGAGTTCGATTCTTTACCTGCACTTTTTTCAGACGTGGTACAGTTTTGATTTAACTGTTAATCAATCAGTATCTTTGAAGAATGATTCAGATTTAGGGGGCTGAGGTTCGATCCCTGCTTGCGGCCCGAATCAGAAAACAACTTTGGTTCGGTATATTAAACGGTGCAGAGATGGCGCATTTGCTGTATTTTTCTTCCTTTTATCGAATTTTTCATACATTTCAAACTGAAGCTCCCCCTCTTGGAGCAGCGATTTCAGTCATTGTTGTAATTTATGTATCTGCGATTGCGAAATCAACTTCTTTTCTAGGGTGGAAAGGATAAACGACTTAACAGTGCTGGAGGCTCCAGTTCAAATCGTTTGTGTACGTAATTTTTTCTTTCTGGGGTAGAAATAGATATACTGGGGGGGGGCTACGATGCTTGGTTTTGGTCATATTTGCTTCGTACCATCTCCACGTATTAGATCAAAGCGCCGCATTCCCAATGTGGAGAAAAGAGTGAATTCCTCGAACTGGTTGA
>JASAND010002879.1:17500-55197 GCA_030248195.1 Trissonchulus latispiculum
ATTTATATTAAAAGCTCATTCAATTCAGAGTCAAAATTCTGTTGGATCTCTCTCTGCCTGTGGGTTCTGTTCCTAGTACTCCCAATTGACCATAGCTACTCCCTAGTCCGGACAAGGTACTAGCCCTACCGTCGTCGGGGACAAGGGATAAGGATAAAATGGCCAGAAAAATTAGGTGTCACCAAAATTTTAAAAATGTTCCGACTCCGCTAAAATTTCGTCAACTTACGCTTAGTACAAACCCTTTCGAAAATTCAGTTCAAGGTACAAGCCCCGGAGGGTGCCGAATTAACGAACTGAGCATGTCAAGCATGCCTAGTACATATATAGTAGTGTTAAGAGTGTCTTACTCGTATCTATTCTGTATGTACTCTTGCTTCTACAGACAACAATTCCATACTATGCTGACTATAATCGGGGGCACCCGTCTGGTCATTCTCTAGATTTGTTTCAGACACGAAATATGGTAAATTTTCATTTATCCCACTTGGACTGCAAAGCGCAGGAAAATGAGCAAAATCGGAAATGGTCAAAGATTGGCCACAGCCCAAGAGTAGTTATTTTAATTAATTAATTATAACTTTAATTAGGTTAGTGCAATTAAAAAGTTAATTCGACAGTGGATCTGCTCCGATACTTAGGCGAAAGTAGGCTGTTTTTAACGATTTTATGGACTAATTTTTGCCTCATTCAATGGTGAAGACTGCATCAAAGTTCTTTCCCTCCCATCCTTCCTATTCCGTCAAGCTCTTGCTATGTCCCATTTTCTGGAATCGTCTGTACATTGGTCCTCTTTGCTCAATAGTCTTCAAATGATTTAATTGGTATTCGTGGTGCCAAATCAGAGTGATCTACGGCAGGTTTTCTAGACAACAACGCACTCGAGTATCAATGACTAGCCACAACAATAAAATGCGAAGTTTACGCATCAAATAATTCTTTGAAATTTTTGGATGCTCTAAATATTTCAGCGTCGAGTGAATTCCATCTTATATATTTGCACATTTTTTTAGATTCATGAGGGCACACCCTCGTAACAGACCGTATGTTTGCTACTATCAAGAGTGCATAATTGCGCTATATATTAGAAGAAGAGTAAGCCACTAGAGGGCTGCTCTTCTTGGCATTGCGTAACGGTGCTCCGACCACAATACGCGAATGTTCCCCCGTTTGGTGGGGGGGGGTCGACAAGCATACCCTCTCCCCGTTTCGTAAGGATATGCAAAAGGGGTCCCCGTCTGGTGGGGGGTATGCAAAAGGGGTCCCAGTTTGGGGGGGGGTCGCCAACAGCCAATCAGATTCAGCCAATTTCAGCCGTACTTGGCGACCCCCCCAAACGGGGACGGACCTCCTTCTGCCTCCCCCCCACCAACCGGGGACCCCTTTTGCATACCCCCCCCCACCAAACGGGGACCCTTTTTCAAATAGAACAAAAACTACCGTAATCCTCTGCTCTCCCCCCCACCAAACGGGAAGGGGGTCTCTACAATCTGATTGGCTGTTGGCTACCCCCCCCCCCCACCAAACGGGGACCTTTTTCTGCTACCCCCCCCCCCAACCAAACGGAGGAGGGGTATGCTTTATCGAAGAGAGCTACCCCCCCCCCCACCAAACGGGGGAACATTCGCGTATTGTGGTGGGAGCACCGTTACGCAGTGCAGTGAGGAGGAGCCCTCTAGTGGCTTACTCTTCTTATATATAGTGCAATTATGCACTCTTGCTACTATCCTGTCTTAGTGCTCGCTATCCCACCGACTCCATTTTTGCAGCCACACTTTTCCCCCTTTTGTCTTTCGAGTGGGCTTTCAGTTCAGTTTTCAGCCTACCTAGTTGCTGTTGCCATGCGGGGGGCAGCTGCATTCGGAAAAACGAATGTTGTTGCCTTGGGAGTGACTGAAATAACCGTACGGTAGCTTGCTCGGGATCACGTTTTCTGTCCGTGAGCTTCTTCTCTCCGCCTCTTGACTGCGGTCTGCGGGGAGGACTACTTACGGGCCGCAGTGCGTGCCTAATAGTGGTGGGCCACTTGCAAAAAAATAATTCGACAGCCTTGTAGTATTTTTTCTGCTCTTTCTAATGATATGAAAATGGTTGCAGATTACATTCCTACGAATTTATGTATTATGAAACAGTTTTTATATCATTGAAAAGAGCAGAAAAAATGCTACAAAATTAGTTTTTAATTGCATTAATCTAATTAAAATTATAATTAATTAATTAAAATAACTAATAAATTACCTACAGTAGGCCTTAGGCTAATGGGTCAATCAACAAGCAGACACACGCCTATATGAAAGCGTGTAGATAGTGCAAACTGGGACACCCCCCCCCCGGAAGTTCCGGGGGGGGGGGAGTCCCGAGTTAACGCACCGAGCATACCTAGTATGATTTGTTCATGCTAGTGTAAGAGTGTCATACTCTTATCTATTATACACTCTTGCTATTCCTAGCCCTGCTTAGGGATCTTCTTATAGTTGTTCACTGCTCAAAGGACAATGGACTTGTGAATGCTCGTTGACTTTCTTTATAAGATAGTTTCACAGTATATAATGAATTTTGGGTGCAGAATTGGCAACAATTTCGGTGCATATATTATATTTCCCAGAAATAATGGAGGATTCTAATTATTTCTGTTAACATATCAGACGATGCAATTAAGACTGTGTTAAAAGTAAGATTTGCTGGAAATCTTCTTTGCCTGTCTCTGTCCCAGTTTCAGCCTTAGTACATCAAAGATGAAGAATCCGATTTCACTCAGGCTCAGCAAACTCATGCCCAACATTAGACCTGAAATCGTAAAGTATGTACACTAATGCGATAGTATATATATACATAATTTATCATTTATTAGAATTAGATTTGATTTATCAAGAGTTTATAAACCAATATTGGTATTATAAACTCTTGGATTTATTTACTAGAACAGCTTGCCTTCAAACGCTAAAACAGGCTTTTCATCTTTCAGATCTGGTTAACCGTTGAGAAATTAAACTCTTGGAATTATGACCAATTTGTATTCTCTGCCTCGGTTTTGGCTATTAGTTTTATTTCAAGTTTAAAACAATGAAATGACATGATTTTCACTCTAGAACTAACCAACTCAGCTGATATTACCTAGTAAACCTCCAAGAGACGAAATCAAGCTTGAAACCGAATAGTCAGGCTCATCTTCATAGGTAGTTGTTGTCATTCCAGGAAAATAAATTTTCAATTCGGCGACATTTTTCCGGATGAACTCTTCGATCTTTGACTTTAGCAGCATAGTTGCAATCGTTTCATCAAAACTTTGGTCTAAAGCACATATATAAGAATTAAACGTTTTTATAACTTTGCGGGCCTAATTATCTAAAAATGTAAAATTTTGATTTCAGTAAATTCTAGCTAAGCTTGACTCGACCGCTTTGACAGCCAATCCGATTTGACTTATATAGTTAAAACCGTAGCCCATGGTTAAAAGTATATAAGACAGGGCAGTAATAAGTAAGATGTTAGCGGAAAGATGACTATCCCTGCGCAGGACTTCTCCCCTTAAAAATTTCCCGGGCAAAAATTTGCGCGAGGGAATGAACCGTGTTTTCTCCATAACTTTTTTATATTTTAAATTATCAAAGTGCATTTATCATCACTGAATAATCTTTTAGCTTTATATAATTTATGCAGAAAAGCATGATCTCTAGTTGGTTGGGTTTCCTTCCAGGTAGCCTGACCTGGATACCACAAACAAAAAGAGTGAAGCATTTTATACTAGAATTGGAAGTAGTCGTCGTATTTGAATCTGATATCGAATTTCTGGGTGTTGGTACACTGAACAGTTCTTCAACGGCCTCGGTACTACTGAGGTTGAATGCCAGACGGTCTGCCAGGTCCTTGATGTCCGGGTCATTTTCCATGTCTTTCTAAACAAACACGGAAACTTAGTGACAACTAGCGACGATATGTAATTGGGATTGATGTTAGTCTTTAAAAATTTTGTACATTCCATTTCATGCATTTTTTGACCAAGACAATAGGGATGGGCGCGGCAGCAAATATTCGTTACCGCATACCGCGCTTTTTTGGTGCGGTTACCGCGCGGTTAACCGCGGTTTTTACCGCTTATTTTTGGCGGTAACCGCGGTTAAATCTAAGCGCGGTTACCGCAATCAAAGTAATTAATTCGTCCTAAAGCTTGTATCTTCCAAATTTTTTCAGTTTACTGCTTTTAAAATAAAAACATATCTGCGGCTGCAGTAGTTTTCGTGTCGTTGGATCACCGTTTTGCTATTTCTTGCTCGTGGTTAAATCTAAACGCGGTTACCGCAGTCAAAGTAATTAATTCGTCCTAAAAACTTGTATCTGCCAAATTTTTTCAGATTACTGCTTTTAAAATAAAAACACTGCGGCTGCAGTAGTTTTCGTGTCGTTGGATCACCGTTTTGCTATTTCTTGCTCGAAGTTTTATTTTATTTCCCAATGGACCGGAACTAACATAAGAGCTGGGAAATTATCAGAAATTTTGGTTGCAATTTAAAAGGGGTTTATTTCTTGCTGAACTAGAAGTAAAATCCGTCATGATCGCTTTTTAATGTTTTCTGTCTGCGCATGTGGCAAGTTCTGGTTTCGGAGAAATCATTCTTAGAGATTCACCGATCTATTTTTTAAGAATCAAACTGCGATAGAATTTATGAAGGGCTTTATAGAATACCTGACTTGACCGGTTAACTACCGTATTATGCAAAACAGTGGCCCAACCAATAAAACTACCATGGGCGTTTGGGGGAATGGGTGCTTTTTTGAATTTTTTAGTGCTCGCGATATGGCTATTAAAACCACAAGTTTATGAAGAAAGTCGCGACTGGTTAAGCTATTTCAAAGCTGTACAAGCGATGGCTATGCCCTTTGGATCGACCCGCGGGGGAAGCTGACACTTGCCAGGCAGCTTGTTCCGCAAAAACTTACCAAATTTATTGAAAATTAACAATATAGCAATTATAAGCGGATTTTCAAAACATCGCCCATGGACGTTTTTTCGGGTGGGCGCTTTTTTAGATTTCAAAAAATCCTAAATTGGCTATTCCTGAAAAACGCCAATGTGCCACTCCTTAGCATAATACGGTGCATAGAACTCAGTCGGACAAGTGTTCAAAATTACTCTGGAATTTAAAATTTAAACTAAATAAATTACAAAAGTTTGATTAGTTTAATCATTTTAAAACTAACAATTTCCGACAGGGCACAATATAAAAATAGTAAATGAAATAGTGAAATTAAAATCCTGTGCTGGGTTAGTGGCTGCAAAGTGCAAAGACTGTGTTAGACTCATCGGCT
Organism: Trissonchulus latispiculum; assembly: GCA_030248195.1. Classification (NCBI taxonomy): domain Eukaryota; kingdom Metazoa; phylum Nematoda; class Enoplea; order Enoplida; family Ironidae; genus Trissonchulus; species Trissonchulus latispiculum. Next base: position 22,808 of record JASAND010002879.1, read on the forward strand.
CAGCGCTAACAGTGCTAACAATGTTGTAATTGCGAGTGTATGCATAGCAAGTCTGCCGCAGTAGCAAAGCAAGACTGCAAGAGGTGCCAGAATTTTGCAAAAATTCCGGACAAATATAAAATATTTCGGCTACGTTTGCATTGTTGAGAAAATCGTATAGAAAATAAGGTAAATTTGCGTTTTTCAAGCGAAAAACTTAATGAAAATAGCGGTTTTCCCGCGGTCGTCAGAATCGGCGGTAACCGCAATAACCGCGCGGTTTTTGCTTCCTTACCGCATACCGCAGGTCTGCGGTTACCGCCGCGGTAACCGCGGTAAAACCGCACCGCTGCCCATCTCTACAAGACAACGCTGCAGGGGACATTGCCAAGCAAGCAGAAATTAAACGGTTAAAAGCTGCCGTTAAGAGATCAGGCCAGAAGCCTGTTTGCTAGCATTTCGGGAAGCCCTGTTTGGGTCTCACCCGATTTTCGTTTGGGGAGACTGAAAGAATTGACGGAATCTGCTTGGCTATTGGTGCACTTTCTCAATAGACTCTTCATAAAACTATATCACTGCCTATAACTGTCTGCCTTCGTGATGCTTTACATTTACAACCAGATTGAGTGGCTGTTGTCTACCCTATACGTGTTGGGGGGGCAAGTGTTCACCCCCAGCAATTGGGCGGATTTTCGCTATCCTGGTTAGAGCACCGTTGCTCAATGCAAGGAAGAAAAGGCCAGCGGCTTAATACTCTTCGTCTCATTTAGTAAACTTAGGCACTTGATAATAAGTCATTTCAAATCGGATACCAAAAATATTATCTTTAAGACTGCAGCAACAAAAATTACTTACACTAAGGTAAGGAAAGTTGGAAACAAAGACAGAATACGATGCCTTGATATATCGATCCCCAGGATAAGGAGAAACATTGATCACTTGATTGAACACTGTCGACTCACAAGGGGTCTTACAGTACTCACTGCAGCGAGCATTCGTCTGCAGCTCCTCCAGAACCTACATTAAAACAATTTTCCTGTAGAGGCTCTTCCACATACATTGAGCAATCAAATTGACCATTTAGCTAAATGGCTAATTTGTCTACTTGCCATAAACATATCGATAAACGATCTCTATCAGTATTCCATTTTACTCTCAACAAATCAATCATTTGTAGGAACTGTATGCATACTTGATTATAGCTTGAACAGGATTTTGCGATAGGCTCCAGGCAGATAGATATGTTATCAAATGTTGAAGTGACTATCTGTTTCACATCATCAGGAAAGTTTGCCGGATCCAATCCACCGAGTTCTGGCATAAACATTTCCGGAATTACTGTTCCTCCTTTTGTACAGCCACAGTACTGTAGAAAGTAGTAGATTTCGCAGGATTCACGGCATATCGTTGAATCATAGTTGACTGTCTGGTTCTCAACATACTCCAAACTGTCAAATACCGTCGCCAGAGAGCCAACATTACCTCCTTCAGTGGTGGAAGTGCAGTCCGAGTAGGGTTGCGGTTTTTTCTGTTAAGTAAAAGTGATCGATGAACACAATAGAAAATTGTAGCGAGCGAATATTTGCGTTGGATGTTATTCGGGTGTAACAGTTAGGCACGAAATAAAAAATTAAACATAATTTTGTTCTGAAAATATCCAAACGTCACTCCAGAGAATGTACAGGATAAGTTTGAAAGCTAGCTAGGACTTAGGAAAAAACAAAGATGGGAGGCCTCCCACTTCCAGTTCAAATGGTATCATCTAAGCTTAGCCTTACTGAGTCTAAGTTCTATTTTCCCTTAAGATACCACCTACGCTGATCAAGGGGACGCTTCTAGCATTGGGAAAGTTTTTTTACAACAAGTAACCTGTACTACCGTGCCCAACCTCTGAGGGCTTAGCTTAATTTGCCTGAAGCTAAAAATGGAACTAATCCGATAGGCAGTGAAATGCAAAGGAGGAAGATGTTGAGTTGTCAATCTAGAAAATGACAGAAACCGACTTAGGTTGAAACAATTGTCAATGATCTTAATAATGCGAGAACTAAAAGTTTTATTTTGGTTAAACTACGTTTTACCGAATACAATTCGTTTCAGAATATTTTTAGGATTTAGGGGAGATCAGTCACAGTTTTTGGCTTACTGTTATAATCTGCTTCGCCAGTGCTATGTTTACATAACTCCCGGCAGACACAATAATTCCATTCTTTTCCGGTAAAGGGGCAATATCACTAGGATGTAAGACGACACGAAATCCCACCACCGCTGCCAAAGCCGGCAGATATTCCTGTTCCTCCGCATATAGCTGTATCTCAATTCCGTTAGTTTCACCTGGAATGTATATTCAGTCAAAAGAATGTATAGTCATTCATTTTTGCATCTTGAAGTAAAGTAAATAATGGAATTAAAACATTTACCTTACCAGTTCACACTAGGCAACTTTGGGGCAACTTAGTTGCAGCAACTTGGTTGCTTCAACCAAGTTGCTCCAAAGTTGCTCAATGTGAATGTAGTGGCAACTGAGAAAAAAGTTGCCGCAACCAAGTTGCCGCAATCGCGCTTGGGGCGATTTCTAGCGGCAACTAGCACGTTGATTGGTTAATTCAAACTATAGAAATAGGCGCGCTAAAATTTCCGCATTTGATAGGTTGTTGCTTCAACTAGTTGAACCAACTGTTTGGGCAAGTTGCTGCAACTTTTTCGAGTGGCAACTGAAGTTGCGGCAACGAAGTTGCTCCAAAGTTGCCTAGTGTGAACTGGCCTTTAGATTCCATTTTACGTTCTCTGAAGACTCAGCACGTGAACGTAAGTAACAGTAAAGTGTGTCATGTCGGTGTGTGCAGTCAGTTGGCAATTGTAGTGCTACGGGTGAAATTAAACAAGTAAACCTTGTATTATTTTAAGCTCCAAAAGATTGCACTGGTAAGCACTAAGCAGTGCTTTTAAACTGAAAGTTGAAACGGCTAAGAGAGCACCGGGGTCAGTGGCTCTTGCTCAGCGACACTGGATTTCAAAGCACTAACAGCGATGCGAACAGGCATCGGTCACCTCTTAGATCCTTCGGACTAAGTAGCCTGGTTTTGGTCTACCCAATCCGGGATTTGTCCGCGTTAGGTCGTGAGTTCGATTCCTCTAAGCTCCGTTTCCGTTTAAGGCCAATACACTTTCAGTGAGCAACTGTCGTGTTCTACAGATGCCCACAGATCAGTACCTTCTGGATTCAGACAGAAGATCAACACCTCTTGCTCAGTACAACTGTCACACGTCCAGGATAAATATTTAGGCACAAAGACCTCAGTGCCTGGAATTGCCTCGAAAGCTCCGTGAATAATCTGGTCTACATTCCAAGGGTGTAGACAACCGCAAACTACAATTGGGTGAACTAAACTAAGGGTCTCTTCGCTCAAACAATGACATGCTTCTAGCTCGAAACTAACAGATAACTCTGCACCACAATTCTCGCACTCTAATTCATAGTTTGACAAAACCGGCACAAACTCTGCCAGCGTGATATAAGCCAAATCCTAGCTAATGTCCTAAGTAAGACTGAACTGATCCCTAACTAAGTCCCAAGATCCTAGCAGAATGGACCAGAGAACCTATAAATTTTAGGATTTAATTTACAACAGTTATGTGCAGACGAAAAGGGGATTAAGAGTTACAGACCGTAGGTAATACAAGGAAATAGGTACAGCTCAACAATTAGTGCTAACTGTGCAAAACAATACAAATTACCAATACAATCAAAATAAGGTACAAAACATAAGCTGATATAAAAGGCTCACAGTCAATTAACCAAACCACAAACACACAGTCAAAACACAGCTAATGATTAAGTCCTAAGGTTCGTACCTGGTTATTTGAACCTGACCTTTAAAGGATTAGACCTAGAAAATGACCTAAACCTAACCAGCAGTCTGATACACAAATTAATCCCTGAAGAACTTTAATATAAGAAACTTTAACCCGCTGACTTCTAGCTACAATTTGAAACCTATGAAAATTTCGAATGAATTAATTATAGATCGCGAGGCTGGTTCAGTTTCCAACAAGATGATCACTATATTCACTCCTAACTAGGGCGTCGGCCTATATGCTTTGAGTGTACGATATGCTTTTATTTTAATTAAACAGTCAATATTGCTGGGATTTCCACCCTTCCCTGGGCTCTAGATATAGTTGATATTAGTTCTGACTTCCCACTCGGCAGACAACCAGACGCTAATATCCTACTTCCTGCCTAAGGAAGCGACCAACGGATAATTTGCACGAATTTTAGAGATAAGTGTGAGGGTTTTTAGATTTCCCCAGTTTCAGAATTTAGCTTTCAATAGAAACTTTAAAGAGATAAAGACAAAGAGAACGAGACAGACAAGCTAAAAGTGTACATAGTTAATTTCGATAAAGTTCAAAACGGAAGTTTAGCTTCTTTCTTTTTTTCTTTGGGTCACCCACTCAATCCCACAACCGAAAGTTTGGTAGCCTTTCAGAAGGCTCTCAGGGACCGTTAATAGACGGTCAAAAGTTCGCTAAGGATAGCTGCAGAGTTCTTCAGGTAGAGGGAACAAGCCTCAACCAGGGGGGGATAGCAGTGCACGGCAACGAGCAAGATGAGCAAGCTGGCAACTGAGTGTCGGACAAATCACCATTAGACAATATAAGATATTGCTGACAAGGGTGTCGGACAAATCACCCTGATCTGATGAATCCCAGGAAGTGCACTCCATCCAGCCCTGGCAGACTGTTTATCCTATATCTAATGTCATGAAGCCACTAAACACGGTTACTGGTCAAGCACCTTCCGGATATCCTGAAGTGACAGGCGTCTGATAGCAAAGAGCGTCCAGGAGAAACGTCGGGGCTCCTCACACTGGCAATGAGCAGGATCAGGATCCAGGAAAGGAGGATCTGATAGACAACTCTAAATGCTAAGGAAACTCGAACGTTCGCTCGAAATCTTCGTCTGTGGTTGAAAAATGGCTTACAGAATTAAAACGAACCACAGAACAGGTTGTAAAGTTTAGCTAAATCGCAAGAGCAGGTCCTAATCTGTTCAAATATAACAAATTTTGATTAAACTTTAATGTTGCATATTCGAGTATTGGCCTCTTTTCATGGCCATGCTAGGTCGTTTTGGCCATATCAGCAAAATCCCTCTAATTAGCTTAATTTAGTGAGTGGTTAGCGCTCAGCACTAATACAGTCGTTCGACACCTGCCAATCCGCCTGGGGGCGGCACCCAACGGTCCTTCTACCTAGCTGCCCCGTAACAGCATAATTAATGAAAATAAGTGCTAGCTCAAAGCAACCCAACTTCAGTCAAACTTCACCCGTAATAATTTTCCCTTAACCCTCTTCTGCCCAGGACTTCTCGGAGAAATCGGCTCAAAATGACCAATATTACATTTTTGGCTGCCATTTTTTTACTGAGACCACCTAGAGAGATGGGACTGCCACCAAATCGATAGCGAATTAATTGCTCTACATTTCATATGTAAGCATTGAAGGGTTCGCGATGCGCCCAGAAAAAGTTAGAAGCCGTCAAAGTCGGACAAAGTACGAAGTTTTGTTAAATTTTCATTGCAAAAATCCAATAAATTTATCTCTAGCTGCAAGACTTAATTCAGAGACGGGATCAGCTGTACGTTATTTTATTGCGCATAACCTCCCGCATCACCTGGTGGAACGACTTTTCTGCCGACGAACTACAGCCGGCTCTGGATTTGCTTGAATGCAGAGCTCGAACAGGGCTTGAAATCATTAAAATTTCCATAGCCGGCGGAATGCTATAGAAACTAGATTTTTCAAGCAGGTGTCGAAATGTTCTCCCAAAGTAGGGTGGACCTGTTAAAGATAAAAGGAGCAAATGCCCAGATTGCCAACCGTCAACTGGGCCCTGTCCCAAAAATAAGATGCCAAAAATTACCACTTGTGCCAAATGGCCGTCGCGGGCATAAAAGGGTTAATCACTTGCTTTGATTTAGTGAGTTTTGCACAAATTCATTTAAAAATTGTTATTTGGGATTGAAAACATTGTAAAACTGTGCTGGACTGCTGGGAGGTTGTCAAAAGATCAAATTTTGATTTTTTATGTTATTCTTTAAATTCATGTCTTAACTATGGCACATGTATCTTTAGAAAACAATGAAGAATACTGTCAAATCGTTCATTTCAACACACTTTCCATTCCATCTCCATTTTCCGGCAGAATCCAGATTCGAAACTCCATAATAAGCAAAACTGTTCATCACACAATTAACCCTTTTAGTTTATTTTGAAGCCGCTTATTATTCGGATAGATTGTTTAAAGACGTCGTTTTCAAATCATGCCGTGTCATAAATTGCGTTCATTGGTTGGCACGCCGGCCGGTTTGAATGAAAACATGAACATGATGTTTTACTAAGCAAATTCATATGACATAAACCCTTTTTTATTGCACATTCCATTAACTATTATTAAACGTTTGGCAAGTTTTTGATTTTTCGCTATCTTTGGCATAATTTGAACCAAATGAGCAATATTGATGACAAAACGAGCTTAGGTTTACTTATAGATTTACGTAGTTATTTACAATTGCTTTAGGTTCATATTCAGATAGGTATGCTCAATTCAGATTATGCGCTCAATTTAGTGTTGAAAATAGTGATTTGCATTGTTTATTTCTGTAACTATCTAGAACTTTCTGTAATGCTCTAGAACATTCTATTGTTTGTTTGTAACTAGTAGTTACCAGAAGCTTCTAGAACATTCTATAGTTATCTGTAATTATATAGTTGTTTCTGGAAGTTTCTAGAATGTTCTTTAAGTATATATAAGATGCATTATACATGCACTAACATGCATGCATTAAAATGTATTATCCATGCTACTACGCTTCTGTTACACCAGTTACGTATTATATTTCTGGTGTTTGTTTTGGTATTATATACTTCAGTCGTTCTTTTGTTTTACTTCTGACAGTCATTTCTGTTGTTTACTTCTATTCCTGCTGAATCTTGTTATCTTTAATTCATTAAATCCTATCATCCTATCACGCGTATCTGCTGCATTTACTACTCTGCAACAGGTTAAGGGCCCAGATTAACTGGGATATTTGGATTATTATTGCTGAACATTCTTATTATTAACATTACTGATTACTTATTCTGTGGATCCTTGGAGCCTGTGGACATTAATTTAACTTGTTAATTCAGTACATTATGGCTGGATTGGAAGACAAGAGGTCAATCGAGAAACTCGATGAGTCCAACTGGCTCACCTGGAAGTTCTGCTGAAGATGAAGCATCTGCTTATGGCCAAAGGACTTTGGGGCTTGGTAGATGGGTCAGAGGGTTCCCGATGCTAACCAGGTTGCAGTCTTTTCTGATTACAATCAGAAGTGTCAAAAGGCTTTGGCAACCATAGTCCTTGCTATCTCAACGACTAAGCTTTATTTAGTCACTTCATGGGAGACTGCAACGGATGCGTGGGATGCGTTGAGGGAATATTTTGAAAAGGACTCTCTGATCAACAAAATCTACTTGAAGTAGCAGTACTTCAGAATGGAAATTCATTTGAAGCAGAAGGAACTTGCCGACAGGCTTGCTGCTATTGGCTCTCCTATTGCAGAAGAGGATCACGTGATCACCCTTTTGGGCAGTCTTCCGTCGAGCTATTCAGCTCTGGTGACTGCTTTGGAGGCCCACGGAGATGCCTTAAGTCTTAGTTATGTTCAGCAGTCTCGTATTCATAAAGAGCAGAAGCTGAGAGGGCAGTCGTTTGGGTTATCCTCAGAATCCAAAGGGGATGCCGCTTTAGTGGGAGCTCAGAATAAGAAGAAAGGAGTTCAGCAATCGAGGAAGACGATTCAGTGTTACAACTGTAAGAAGTTCGGTCATGACTAGAAGAATTGTCCAGAACAGGTGAAGTCATACAGCTACTCCGGTCCTGACACAAGGCCAAGATGGGAGAAGAAGATTCAGTCTTCAGTGGAGCTACTGTCGATTTAGTGGTTCCGAAGCATACTTGGCTTTTTGATTCAGGTGCGTCAAGTCACATGACATGGGAAAAGGAGTTGCTGACAGATTTCAAGGACCTATGTACTCCTCAGAAAGTAGGCCTTGGAGATGGTCGTACAGTGGATGCGGTTGGAATTGGAAAAGTCAGAATGAATATGACTTTGGACTCCAAGTGTAAACCGGCAGTCCTGTGATGTATTGTACGTTCACATCTTTCCTGTAATCTCTATTCCGTCAAAGCAGCCACCCAGAAAGGAAACAGGATCAAGTTTGGACACACGAAGTGCTGGATCAACGGTCCTAGTGGTGATCTGTGTGGCAAAGGCACTCTTGCAGGAAAGCTTTATTGCTTAGATGCTACTGCAATGGAAAGTGCCTCCGTTGCCTATGGGAAAGCAGATCTGTGGCATCAACGAAAGGGTCATGCCAATGGAGCTAAACTCAGATAAATTGTTCAGAAAGAGTTAGCAACTGGGATAGATGGTCTGTCGCAAGCCAATCTCCAGTTTTGTGAAGGATGTGTGAAAGGCAAGCTACACAGAAAACCTTTCAAACCAGTTGGAGAAATCAAGTCAACAAGAAAGATTCAGTTAGTGCATAGTGATGTGTGTGGTTCAATGCAAACGGTGTCACTTGGTGGGCATAGGTATTTTGTAACTTTCATTGATGATTTCTCCAGGTACTGCCAAGTCTACTTCATGAGAAACAAATCTGAAGGCCTGAAAAGTTTAAGCAGTATAAAGCTATGGTTGAGAATTCTGTGGGCAAGAAAATCACACGGCTGAGGTCTGATAAAGGTGGAGAGTACCAATCAGACGAATTTGAAGATATTCTCAGGAGTCAGGGAATCAAGCATGAGCTTTCAGTTGCTAGATGTCCAGCACAGAATGGTGTTGCTGAGAGGATGAATAGAACCTTAGTGGAATCAGCCAGAGCCATGCTTCAACATGCTGCACTGCCAAATACCTATTGGGCTGAAGCAGTGTCGACTGCAGCATACCTGAGAAATCGGCTGCCGACATCAGCTTTTAGGATCCAAACTACTCCTTTTGAGAGATGGTATGGAAGAAGGCCTAATCTTAGTCATCTTCGAGTGTTTGGATGTGTTGCTTATGCTCACATGCCCGATGAAGATAGACGACAGCTGGATCAAAAGGCAGAGAAAATGAGATTCGTTGGGTACTCCGAACAGAGCAAAGGTTACAGGCTCTATGATGAAGACAGTCGACAGGTCAGGATAAGAAGAGATGTGATTTTCAATGAGACGGGCAGAGACAGAGGACCTCCTGCTAGATATGGCAGAGATGAATTTGTTGATTCAGCGAACTAGCAATTGGAGCTGAATCATATTGCCTATAATGTTTACGAAATCAGAGAATCTAAGACATTCAAAGAAGCTACAGAAGGTTCCCATGCGAAACAGTGGAAAGCGGCTGCAGACTCAGAATACCGGGCACTGATGGAAAACAAGACCTGGGAACTTGTAGACTTACCTCCTGGAAGGAAACCGATTAGCTGCAAATGGATCTTCAAAGTCAAATACAAGGATGATGGTCGTGTGGACCGATTCAAAGGTAGACTTGTGGCTAGAGGATTTGTCCAAGAAGACGGCGTTGACTACGACGAAACATTCAGCCCTGTGGTGAAATTCTCTTCAATTCGGGTCTTGCTGGCATTTGCCGTTGAGAAGAAAATGCTAATATATCAAATCGATGTAGTCACAGCATTGCTCAATGGAACACTGGAAGAAGAAATCTACATGGAGCAACCGCAAGGCTACATAACGTCGGGGAAGGAAGACTTGATCTGCAAACTGAATAAATAATTATATGGTTTGAAGCATGCTCCAAGGTGCTGGAACAAGGAGTTCAGGTACTACATGGAGGCGATTGGCTTCAAACAGAGCAAAGCAGATCCGTGTGTCTTTGTGAGAGCTGAAAAGTCTCTGACGGTTGTGGCAGTCTATGTGGATGATTTGATTCTTATCACCGAAACTCTGGAAAAAAATGATAAGAGGAAAGATCTGGAAGTCAAGTTCAAAATGAAGGATATGGGCGTCCTTCACTACAGTTTGGGCATTAGTATCAAGATTGATATGGATAACGGTGTTCTCTGGGTGGGACAACATCACTACATTTGGAAGATGATGCAAAGATTCAGCAAGGAAATGCAAATGTTGTATCTACTCCTGCAGACTTGAATGCCAAGCTTGAAGGAATGATGAAGTTAGCAAACCTGCTGAACAGAAATTGTACCAATCCTTAACAGGAAGCCTAGTTTACACAGCTGTGGCAACTCGTCCAGACGTCGCTCAAGCAGTGGGAGCGATTTGCAGGTTCAACGCAAATCCTTCTGAAGCTCACCTGACTGCTGTAGTGCGAGTCCTTAGATATTTGAAAGGGACAGAAAACTGTGGGCTGAGATACAGAAGAACAGGACAGCTGAACTTGATTGGCTACTCAGATGCGGATTGTGCTGGAGCCAGAGATGATAGACATTCGACTACAAGATATCCCTCTCATCAGCGGAAGCCGAATACATTGCTCTTAGCTCTGATACTCAGGATACTGTTTGGCTAAGAAGACTGCTGGAGGATCTTGGGGTTGAGATGGATAAGTCTTCTATAATAATGGAAGATAATCAGGGAGCAATTGCTTTGGCACCGAATCCAGTCAATCACTCCAGAACCAAACATAGTGACATCAAACATCACTACGTAAGAGAAGCCATTCAAGATGGTATCATTAGCCTGGAATATTGTCCTACGAAAGACATGATTGCGGACTTGTTAACCTAGCCACTGCCTAAACTTCAGTTCCAGAAACTGAGAGGACTCACGGGTATTGACAATTTGCCCAGTGGGAAAGTCTAAACAATAGCAAATCAAGTAGGAGGTTGAAAATGGTGATTTGCATTGTTTATTTCTGTTACTATCTAGAACTTTCTGTAATGTTCTAGAACATTCCATTGTTTGTTTATAACTAGTAGTTATCAGAAGCTTCTAGAACATTCTATAGTTATCTGTAATTATATCGTTGTTTCTGGAAGTTTCTAGAATGTTCTTTAAGTGTAGTGTTGTCACGCTAGCGAAAAATCCGGGCCGGGCCCGGGCCGGGCCGTTCCTAGACATCCGGGCCGGGCCGGGCCCGGCCCGAGCCCGGCCCGGATTTCGGGCCCGAAACAGGCCCGAGGCCCGGCCCGGATTTTGGGCCCGAACCAGGCCCGAGGTCGGCCCGGAGTCGGGCCGGAAACCGGCCCGCATGGTCAAAATTAGTAAAAGCTATTTTTTATGTAGTTTTTAGCACATAATAAACATAAGTAATCGGAAATAAATGTAAAAATAATATACAATTATGTATCGGCATTAACTTTGCAATGTCTGTTAATCTAAAATTTGTTCTAGATCTTTATTATGAACTGTTAACTTCCTTTGCTTGTCTTTTGAATTTTTATAAACGTCTTTTCAATAAACGAATAGGCATAATAAAGCAATTCATCACTCACCAATCTCATATCATTGAAAGCATTTTAATGAACCCAATTTTGGTATAATTCGAGAACGGTATCGAGCTCTAACGGAGTAAAACTGCCAAACCAACAACGATGTTTTTTAAATAATACTTGATATTTATTATCTAACTTCTACTTTTCAGTTCAATCGAAGTGAAAAAGCTTCTTGTTTCCAGGATTCTCCGAAAAATTTGGTGTTTTTCTGTCCATTTATATCAATTTTTCCTTTGGCCCGGAAACGGCCCGGGAAAAACTCCGGGCCTGTTTCGGGCCGGGCCCGGAAAAAATCCGGGCCGGGCCCGGGCCGGGCCGCTCCGATCAAATTTTGATCCGGGCCGGGCTCGGGCCAGGCCCGGCCCGGGCCCGGCCCGGGGCCCGAGCCCGAAACAGGCCCGGATGACAACATGCATTGTCCATGCTACTACGCTTCTGTTACTCCAGTTACGTATATTTCTGGTGTTTGTTCTGGTATTACTTCAGTCGTTGTTTTGCTTGACTTCTTACAGTCATTTCTGTTGTTTACTTCTATTCCTGCTGACTCTCATTATCTTTAATTCATTAAATCCTATCACGCGTATCTGCTGCGTTTACTACTTTGCAACATTTAGCTTTGCATGCCTACCTGTGAAAGAGGTTGGTAGCGTCATGTTCATGGTTACACATTTGCCAAAAGAGCCGTGACGCCAAGTTTTATAGGAGGAAGTTTCGGTGCATGAGCCATCGCCAATCAAGCAGTTTGTAATAATTTCGTTGTGTGTAGCATTCATTAAAGTGTCGTTTGATGCAGACCACATCGCTCGATACACGCTTCCGGTTAGGACTGTCTACGGAACGCAGACAACCTTTTATGTTAATGGTTGTTCATAAATTTACTAGTAATAAAAAGTCACAAAATGAAAGGCTACAACTTTCCAAGCATAAGGTACAAACCAAGATTTCAGTTTTCTTGGCACGGTGACGTTTAATTTGGCATATATACTGAAAATATTAATAACCACCTTTGGAGGTGCAGTGCTTCCAGTATGCATGAAATATTGAGGAGCCAAAGAGATTGGAGACCGAGAAAACGCCAAACACGGTAGGTGGGTAGATCTGAGTGCTACTGAAGCAGCGTCCAGGATTAGGTCAGAGGCTGAGAGAGGTATTAAGCTTCAGGACCGACAGTGAAGAATTGGCTCAGCTTGGAATCGAATTACGGTATTTTCGGTCACACGCAGACGTTCATTCTACCGCTACAATACTAAGTCATTAGCTTAACTTATAGGAAGGCCTATTATCCTTTCCTTTGCCTGCCTCCCTCACATTATTTAAATGGATTGATTTAGATAATACATATTTAGAGGAAAAACTTGGTTTGGATGCTGTCCCCATTCTCGAGTTCCTTAACTTACAGTTGTTAAATTGTAAGGCCTAGTTGATCGAAGAATTGTCTTCAGAGAGCCAAAGCTGTAGTCTAAGTTTGCCGCATCGACAACTTCTATATCCGGATCCAACAAAGAATCCATCTGTGATAGTCTGAATGGATTATTGTTACAGATCGTGATAGCCGGGAACGCTAGGGTATCCGCCGTGTCAAGAGACACACTCGTTGACACGGGGTATCTAAAATTACAGAAATCTTATATACTTTCCTGTATTCTAAGCGTAACAGTGTGATGATAACAAAACGAGTATCTATAGAAATGTTTTTAATATTTATGCTTTCACTCAAATGATTTACTTAAATTAATTCATTACTGCATGTACAAACAGAGTGAGGCGACATTTCTTTAATATATAGTTTGGCAAATGACTAAATACACATTGAAAGAATGACGAAAAGAATCATAAAACGTTCATTATATAATAAACAATATGTATTTACTCTAAATAGCTTTCTATGGTATCTGCCAATTGATAAATTAACCAGGCTGTACATGCTAATGTAAGTATTATCCACAATAAACGTCGCCACCGACTTTTAGCATTGGCAATATGCCCTATACCATGGGTGGACGTTTCTTGAGCATATGTGGAAACAAGTTGATCCATGAGAACCAGTACCAAAATATCACGAGGACTGGAAATATATTGGGTGTATCAAAGGTCCTTAGCTACAACAGAATTGTGGATTGCCTGGCTTCACCGAATCATTTTATGTAATTGCCATCCCAAATGAATATCTCCTCGCACATTACATCATTCAAAATTGAGATGCACAGTAGAACGCACTTCAACTACACGTTTCAATCTGTGGAAATTATAGGTCTAGTCATTATCAGTTTGGGCTTAACAAAAAAGCTTTTATGAACTCAAGCTTGCTTGTCTTCCTGTCAAACACATTTGGTCATCACATTTGGTCATAACAACGTTCAGTGTTCTAGTTCATAGTTCCAGTTCATAACCTGTTGTTTGTTATGCGAATTGGACAGGAACCATGTCGATGGATTAATTTCGTTTATACATTCCTTTGACAGTCTCTTCGGATGGGAACAAATCTGGTTTTACGAACACGTGCCATGTAAGGACAGAAAATGGAGAGTAGAGCTTTCGACACACACTTCTGACCATTCTACAATTAACGGATATCTCAGTCTCAAATATCGTATATTTGCATAAACTAAACTTCCAGAAGGCAAATGTGGGCCACATTTCAAATTTCCTGCGAATGAATTTCAAAAAGCGCACAAACGACAGTTGAAGCTACACCTTAAATATAAAAAAAATTTGCAGTAATCGCTGCAAAAAACAATGGTTGACTGTTGCCAAAAGGTCAAAGAAACAAGCGGAATGACATTACCTAATTGTTCTGAAAGCGAGTTATTGAGAGCAAAGATAAAAGAAAGATTTGGTATTTTGTAAGACCAAAGTTCACATGAATTTATCTGAAATCCCGGTGTTGAAATTTTAAAACCAACTTATTGCAGATACAGGAATACATATAAAACCTGAAATCTTTTTACTTCAGTATTTGTAACAGACGACAATAATACATCTACATTCATTGGAAAACAAACAATGTATAATAAAATTATTTTTTATTCACTGTCATGTCATAATTAACTTTTATTCAGTAAAATTTCTTTTGCGTTTTTACAGCCTCATATAGTAATTAGGGACTACTAGGCTTAGGAAGTTGATTAGAAAACTATAGTCTAGCAAACTTAAACTGGACCAAAAGAGTGAATTTTGTGGAGAGTTTATTATTCAAGTTAAGTATGACAATGTATATATTTTCTGAAAGCTCAGAAATCAGAGATTTCAAAAATTTTAAGAAATTCTAAAATTTTAGAATTTCAAATTTCAGAAATTTTAGAAACTGTAGGAAAAGAAAAAATATACGAAAAGTAGTCAAATTTGGTATCAAATGAAAGGTCTCGTTCAGGAGAACGCGAATATGTATCAATCATGCGGATTTGGGGCGGCACGTGGTTCCAGCGGGCCCATATCCCGAAAAATAAAAGTTGCTCCAATCGCTACAAACTTGGGCTCATTTGAAAGCTCTCATCACGCTGAGTAAAAGTTATAATTGGGTCATCGCTCAAAAATGCTATCTGCGAAAGTTATTCCTCTTTAAAAACCAAAAATGGGTAGTTTTAACACTTTTCGAGGGTTTAACCCAGGCTTGCGAAAGCTGTCAGCTGAATCAAGTCAAGCCAGTGCGCTACATTTTGCGTCTCATCATTATCCACAACTACGTAAAAATTGCAGCTTTGGATCTTCATACATGCGCAAGATAAGCTAATTTAAGGTGGTGGTATCCTTTTGTGCAGTGCTTTTGTGGTGATTTTTTTGAAACGCTATAACTTTCGCAATTTTGAGAGTTGCAAAGAGCTTTATACATCGTTTTAAAGCTTATTATCTGTACATTCACATGAGCTTACAGAACTACCAAAATTAGCAAAAAAATTGCAGAAATTTTCTGACAAGCTGACATCTAACAGGATGAATATAGACCAAAAGGTGTTGAACATCGATTTCTCAAAACTGAGGAATTGGCCAAAAGTTCTTTTTGTGCCACGATATGAAGGACATATGGGCCGAGGGACATTTTTTGGATTTGGCTCAGCAGGTCTTAACGGTCGAGAAAATCGGCCAAATGCACAGTAACACGAAATTTCGCAACTTCGCTTTGAGGTTTCTTGCTACTCAATATGTTTTAGCCCAAACCAAGAAAAACGTCCCTCCGCAGAAGTGCGAATTTCGATTCTGCCGAAAATCTCCGGAATCCGTCGAGTAGTTTTTGAGAAATCGATGTTCAAAACAAAATAATCGCTGTTTTGCTAAAATGGTTTTTCGGCCAAATCTCTAGCTGAAAGCAATAAAGTCCGGCTAATAGGCATTCATAAGATGGGCATTTGGACGATGTATCGATTGAGTATAACTTAGCCAATTTTGTCCTTAACATGTGGCAGTAATTTTGAAAAAACTGATTTCCTCGAAAATGGCCAAGTTTTGACCCTAAAAACAGTTTTTTGCTTATACTGACTTAACCACTGGAGATAGCTCAAAGGTTGTAAGAGCAAAAATGTTCATTTTCGAGTCCTCTTTCCAGCCATACCAACCAATCCCGTGTCTTTTCTACCTACTGGGAGCTTAAGGCCAAAAACCAAAACTTTCTTATCTTTTGGCCTAAGAATACGGGACTGGTGTAATGTGTGAGTTGTAATGTGTGAGTTGTGTGTATTTTAGTGAGTTTACTTTAATGTGAAATTCTGGTGAGAATGATAATTTTAGTGTGAAATGTGTGTTATGTAAATTTGTGTTGAAATTTGTTTGAAATTGTTCATTTATCTATGTTAAAATGCGTGGCGTTTTATTCAGCCCACTTAGCTGCTAGGTGGCGCTGTTTGTCCTTTGAAGTTTCTCTGGATGCTCGCTGAGCATCCCGTTTGCAAAGGGGGTCTCAAAATGGACCAATCAAAATTCACTAGGCATCTCTCTCAGCCTTCACTTTAAAACTAGTCAGTCTTGTCTTTCTGAGCTCTAGCGTGCGGCTGTATTTTTCTACTCGTGTGCTTAGCCATTGTCTTTAATTTTGGAGCCTTCCCTGGGTATTCGTAAGTATTGATTTTAATTTATTTCTTTTTACACTAGACTCCGAGGCGACCTCGTGGGTCAGTCCAAATTTATTAGGGTGTGTTATTCTATTTTAATTCGGTAACCAATATTGCTGTTTAATTTTAGAAAAGGGTTAGTGGGTCATATCATATAATTTATTTTACCCGCGACGGCTTAGGGAAATATCATTTGAGGTCATAGTTTTTCATAAGGGTTTAGCGAATTTCTGGGGTAGAATCTGTGCACGTAAACTGTCTCATATCTGTACCCAAGATTTCATTCATGCCCTGTTTACTCGTTGTTATTTCATTTGAATTTATAATTGTTTAAATCTTCCCTGTCTAAATTTATCTGTTCTGTCAATTTTTATGATGAATGTGTCTCTGTCAAAATTTCTGGTATTGGTCTGTGTTTATTTTCGGGAGTCGCTCCCCTTGTTTATATTCTATTAAATGCGGTCTCATTAGCTGAACCGTTAGGGTGTATTTATTTAGGATTTTATTAGAACTGTATAGTCGGTAGGTAGGACTCTGAGTTATTTCTAAGTCTAGGTAGGCTAATTATTTACTGAGCGTGTATTTAATTTATTCAAAGTTCTCTCCATAGTTGATAGTTAGGCACTTATTAGTCCTTTAGTCAGCCTTATTTAGTCGTCGGTTAGGTTTAATTATTCTTGGCGAGATCCTGCCCAGGTCGACTGGAACATAAGTCTCCTCCAGGTTCGTCGTTTCCATACGCGCACAGTTTCCACCCGTAAAGTTTGGTTGTCTATACACTTCCAACTTTACATTAGGCTGCCAGTCCTCGACCTTTTCTTGTCTTTTCCCTAGTTTTGTCTAAGTTTTAACTCTTGCATTTTTTGTCTTTTGTCCTGCAATAGTAGCATTAATTTGTTTTCTTTATTACTCAGATTTGATCTCCTTATACTCGTCTACTAATTCGTTCTTTTAAGCATCTTGATTTTAACTCGTGTTGTTATTTTAATTCAAGATCTGTTATCCGTACCTACATTTTGACTTTATATTTTGTGTACCTTCTCTTAGAAATTTTCTTTAATGTCTGTGCAACATTCACCTGTGAAAACGACCAAGGCTTCGACCAAGCCGGCTGATACGGCCACTTCAAGCGACGCGATGGATAACCGGCCCTTGAACCCAGATGGTTTTGGACGACTGTTTCCCCCACCGACCTTGAGCAAGAATTCTTCTACTCAATCATCGTCCAGCCAGGCATCAGCGGGCCCTGCTTCTACAAGCGCTACGCTTAGTAGACCGTACTTGAGATCAGACTCGGCCAGAAATAAGGCCTCCAAAAGGGAGGAAATATTCGAAGAAGTCACGGATCAGAGTCACGACGACCAACAAGAGGACGAGGCCTCACAGAAGACCGATGAGTTCCTGTCACCTACTGATCAGGGTGAGGTTATCGAAGAAGAATGGACGAACAGGCAAACCTTAGAGATCAATTGGAGTTTCTTCGGCTCAAATTGGCTCGGATCGATTCTACTCTCCGGAACAGAGAGTCCGATAGGGAACCGCTAGCAGAACCGGTGCCAGGGATGTCTGATGTCTCGGACCTACGAGCTTTTGTTAACCAATTGGAAATGAACTTATTTCAGCAACGACCAAGACTGGGGTCGGACAGCTCGATCATACGCCGACAACCCGGAACGAGGTCGTTTCCTCCGTTCACTCGCTCTAAGCCACGGCGGCAAGAGGGGACTGGAAGTTCACGCCAACCGGGGGTAGCAGGCCCTAGCGAACCAGCAGCGTCAGGCCCACGGTTCCGCTCAACCGCTCATATCGACCTCACACGGTCAAAACGCCCGAAACGGGCTAGCAGTAGTCAACGGCCGGATGGTGGTGATCCAGAACAAGAACCAGATAGGAAACCGAAAGTGCGCGGACCTATGGATGCGTGGGTGGTTCCGCTACGGGACCAACCCACTGTTCCGGTCCGACACCGGCCCCAAACGCCAGATACTGCTAACCTTTTCCGGGTGAGAAGCTTGACCGAACAGGAATATAGCGTGATCAGAGGCCTGCTCACAGCTTGGATAGCAGAAATCCCACGAGAAACATGGGAGGCACTCGAGCAGAATTTCCCTCGAGTTTGTATGGAGCTATTGCGTATGTGGCCCAATTCCAGCATGGACCCGGATGCAGGGGCTCCCTCGTTTCAAATGGGGCAGTCCCAGCCTGCCCGGCAGTCGAGCTCAGGGCCGGTCCGTAGCCGCAGAGGGAGCCAGCAACGGGTTCCACCAATTGTAGATCTGGATTCATCTGACGATCAGGTGAGAGAATCGCAGGGGGCGCAACCCCGCCGGCGTCGAGAGGATATTCGGCGGTCCAGAACCCCATCACGGGGCTATCAGTCTCCATCACCGGTGCGTAGAACACCTAGCCCTAGACGATACTCACGTGACCGGGATTATCCTGCCTCTCGGCGAGAGCGGTCGCAACGACCACGCCCTTCAGAGCAGCGAGAACCCTCTTCATACGAGAGTTTTAAACACCTGGGTGAATATCTGAAGGGCTTTAAGGGGGTTAAACCCTTTCAAGGTTCGCAGAGTAACATCAAGTTTACTAGCTGGTTGGCGAATTTCGAAACCACGGTAAAGGTTCACGATGTCCCTGCAGCTATGAAGTATAGAATTTTGTGGACCTTACTTGATGACAAGGTCAAAGAGTCTATGACTCCGTGTCCACCTGATACCTTTGAGGACCTAGTGACTAGGATCCGACAGCTGTATGAACCCTTGCCTGTTACCACGGAACAATATGCAGAGCAATTTTATAGCCGGATGCAGGAACCCAGCGAAAAACCACATGACTATATGGCAGCGCTGCGCTTGCTAGCGGTGCAAGCCTTTCCATTCGAACCTGGTTTTGATCGGGAAAAGAAGGTGGCTGCGCAGTTTAAAAGAGGCCTGAAAGCGGATTTGCGCTCTAGAATGGCGGCCCCACTGGCCGACATCCAATTCTGGCCTCATGTGAGGGAGAACGATTTGATAACTCGGGCTCTACATATTGTGGAGTCAGTACAGGGAGAACTGGATAAAGAACAGGCTGTGATGGTCTTTAGTGCCCAGAGTCAGGGACCACGAGGCTATAACGCTACGCAGGGGCGACCCCAGCAGGACCAGCAGCGGCCTCAACAGCAGAGCCAGAATCAGAACCAGGATCGTAATCAGGGTTACCAACGTAATGACGAACGACCACCACCACGCCCGCCTATGGGCAGGTGTTGGTACTGCGGCTTGGTCGGTCATAGGCAACAACAGTGCCCGGATTACCTGCAATACCTGAATCAGAATGATCAGGGCCAGTACCAGGCTAGGGGTAATACCCATAGACAGTACCGGGACAGAGGTCAGGAGGGTGACCCCCCTGCCCGGAGTCGCTACGACCAGAACCAGCGGAACCAAGGGCAAAGGAATCAGGACCAGCGTAACCAGCAGGAGCCGCAACGGCAACAAGGCCAGCAGGACCAAAGGAGTCAACGACAACAACCGGTTAGACCCCGCTCTATTAGCCGGGGTTATGTAGGTCCACGTCGGTATGAAGGTTTCCCGGAAACGGGAAACGAGAATGCGGGGCACGGGCAGTAGACCTGGCCCCGTGTCCCGCACCGACAAAGCCGTCTGGTGAAATGGTCTGTGCGGTTCAAGCTTTTGTTGTTACTAATTCTAATTTTACTAGCGAATCTAATAACGAGCCCTATTGGAACCACGGTGGTCTATGGAGTAGTGACTCGGAAAGTGAGGGTGAAGGAGGCGACCCCCTTCCCCCACGGGACCAGGAACCTGTCTGCTTGTATCTGAATAAGGACACAAATCGGGATGTAAATCCATGGAAATGTCCGTGTAAGACTTGCAAACAAGTACGTAGACGGGCTGAATGGTTCCCGGAAGAGGAAGTGGTCCTCGCAAATGGAGGTTTCCCGGACGGAGGAGACGTAGTCTATGATGGCGAAGGCAACCTTCGGCCATATAAATACTGGAATCGATGGCGGAAAGAAGTGAAACCCTTTGGTGATGGAGGGGCCTCCCAGCGCCCTGTCCCGTATAATAGGCGGTGGAAGCGTGCACCTGGTACTGAATGGAATATGCTTACTACAGTACGTAAAGCTATGAAGTGGCAAGAAAATTCCGCAGTCATGGCAGCACAGACTCGTGCCAGGCAACCTGGTGCGGGCACAACCCGGAGGCAAAGGAAGACATCGACCTCGAAGGAGGTGCAAACGGACCCCATTGAGGTTATTCGACCTTTACAACAATGGACGCCAACTCGGACGGAGAATCAATCGGGAGCCGGGGCTCATCGCAAAAGCCCTGGGGAAAACCAGGCCCCTGTAAATGGGGAGCAAGCTAAAAGCCCTGGGGAAAACCAACCTTCGGGTACTGGGCTTTCAGCAGTAAGCACTGGGGAAACCCCAACGTCAGATCTGGCCGTCACCACTGAGGTGGTGCCGGAAACTCCTATCTCTACGAAGAAACCGCCCAGTATTGTGGTTGCTGGGGCGTCTCCACCCAAGCGGTCGAGTTCCTTGAAACCTTGGTCAGCAGCGAACAACCCTAGTCGGCGAGAGCTAACGGAAACGGACGTATCGGATGACGAATTTGGTAGCTCAGGCTTAACGCTAGCGCCAGTTGAAGTCCATAGGTCTGGAGCTACTCCAGTAACACCTCTGAAATTGCGAAAGGACACTCAGGGTGAGTGGGAACCGGTAGAAAAAGGGATGAAACATCCAAAAACACCGGTACAATCCGGTGTCCCTACCCGTAACAGATTCGCTCTATTGGAAACTCCGGAGTATGCTGTAATTCGACAAGGTTGGGCAACCGTCAACCAAGCTGTCCAACAAGCTCATGTAGTCGCCCAGTCTATTGGCGAACAGATTCAACAGCTGGCTGTTAACGTAATGTCCGTGACGGACCAGGTACGCCAGTCTACTCAGAATTTTGAACAACTATTGGCCGAATTCGTTCAGAAGGATTACGAACGGACCTTGGAACTTCAACAGAAGGGAACCCTCCGCGAACCAGACCAGCCTATCTGGTCGGAGGACCCGCCGCAACCCCGCAAGGGTAGACGGGGCATTCGCCTAAACGACCCGAATGAGATCATTGTGCTGGATAGCACACCTGTAGACGAGGAACCGGCACCTGTGGCGCAGGAAGATACTTCCACTAATACGGACGACGCTGCAGTACTACAACAGGATGAGGTAGTAACAACCTCAAGCACGGCCGCTCCGTCTGGAAACCTAGTCGAAAGTGACATGGCCACCGTAAATCAGCAAGAAGTGACTTCTACTGATCTTGGGGACAAATACGGAATATGGGACTTAGAACAGCAGCTTCGTGCCGCTCTTAGCCCAGCTCAACGAGTCGAGTTTAACCTAGACGTAGAAGCCAGCGATAACGAGGACGATAGTGGGCAACCCACAGCTCAGACTAAGCACCTAAACAGAGCGGTCCTATCGGTACTGAATGGGACGGCACCGTTCTTTGTCTCGCAGTGTACTCATATCGCCTTGAAGAAAAGCCCGTATGTGATTGTGGAGGTCAGAGGCATCAAGACATTAGCCCTGCTGGATACAGGGGCCAACATTTGTTTGATGTCCAAACATTTCTTTGACCAACTCAACAGTAATAAACGCCTACATTTGGACGAAACAAAAGCTACGGAGGTAGCTACGGCTGCCGACGACCGGAGCCTAGCCATATTGGGTACAACCAAGATTGCCTTCAAAT
Organism: Trissonchulus latispiculum; assembly: GCA_030248195.1. Taxonomy (NCBI): domain Eukaryota; kingdom Metazoa; phylum Nematoda; class Enoplea; order Enoplida; family Ironidae; genus Trissonchulus; species Trissonchulus latispiculum. Next base: position 45,093 of record JASAND010002879.1, read on the forward strand.
TGCATGGCGTTCGGTATGAATATACTTTCAACGTTACAAATAGTTTACAGCAAGACTTTATCATTGGCTACGACTTCCAGGCAGATCATAACTGGGTGATTTTTCCTCACCAACATCTTCTTTTATGCGACAAGAAGAAGGTACCTTTGCTGACCCCAGGCGACCTGCAGGCCTTAGCTAACCGTTTCAGTATAGCCGTGTCCTGTACGGTATATTATTGTATGCGGGAAACGTGCAAACTACCTCCTAGATCGGAAGTTATGGTCCCGGTTCGTTGTTGGCTTGGTGGTGCAGTAAAGCCAGCTATCAATCAGGCAGTCGTGTTCGAGCCATCAGAAGAGGTCCTAGAAGACTACGAAGTCTACCCAGTACCTGGGGTCTTAGAAGTATCTTCTCAAGTGAACTACATCAAGGTCTATAATCCTCTGGACAGAACGGACCAACTACCAAAGGGGCTACCCCTCGGCCAAGCAGAACCGGTCACCACGGTCACGGAACGACAAGGATTTCGGTATGCGGCTGAACTCGGTGTTAACTTCGCGCAAGTGCACCCTCACCTGGCTAGTTGGGCGACCCATCCAGCCACGAGAAAGAGCTACGATATGCCCTCGAGGAGGTCGAGCAATTGGAGCCGTACCACCCAGGTGACACGGTGCCTATGGTTAATAGTGTGGGTAATGCAATCCCAGTTCCAAGGTGGGTCGACCCCACAGTGTGTGTCGCCGAGGCTGACCAGAACTGGGGTTACGAGGAACCCCCAGCATTGACCGAAAAAGGCCTCCAGGCCTTTAATGATATGCATTATTCCGCTGACGAAATGACCTCACAGCCTATGCCATCACTAGAGGAGCGTCAACAATTTATTGATGAGAATGTGGATTTTGATTCTATGTTTCTTGACGACGAGGGTAAGGCGAAATTAAGGGATATATTGGTTGAATTCTATGACGTGGTCGCCAGACCGGGCAACCCGGGGCGCACCAAAGTGGACCAGCATGTGATCGACACTGGCAAGGAAGGACCAGTTAAAGGTAGATCTTATCGCTATAACCCTAAAGATAAAGCGGAGATTGAGAAGCATATACGGGCAATGCTGGATGAAGGGGTCTGCTCCCCCTCTACTAGTCCTTGGTCCTCCCCATGTATCCTGGTCGGCAAGAAGGACGGGACCACACGTTTAGTCATTGATTATCGGCGGCTAAACAAAATCACAAAGAAGGATAATTACCCGTTGCCCAAAATTGACAAAATTTTGGATCAACTCCAAGGGGCAGTGATATTCTCAACTATTGGTCTAGCGGCTGGGTATTGGCAGGTTGAGGTCTATCCAGAACACAGGGAGAAAACGGCCTTCGTGTCCCATATGGGCCTCTTCCACATGAATGTCATGCCGTTCGGGTTGTGTAACGCACCCGCAACATTCCAACGTCTAATGGAGAAGGTTTTGACGGATTTGCCCGTGTACATTGATGACGTGTTGATTCCATCTCCCGATCAGGACACTCATTTGGAGATGATCAGGTCGACCCTGACTCGTCTGCGCGACAACGGACTACGCATTAAGCTTAAGAAATGTTGTTTTGCTCGCGAATCAGTTCCCTTCCTGGGCCACTACGTGGGCCGGAACGGCATTAGTGTGGACCCGGACAAGGTTAAGGCTGTGTCCCAACTTACCCACCAAAGGACGTGAAGGGTATTCGCTCTTTCCTAGGAATGTGCGGTTATTATCGACGATTTGTACTTAATTATGCTAAAGTGGCCGCCCCTCTAACGGATTTATTGAAGAAGGGTGTGCCTTTTGTTTGGTCTGAAGCTTGTCAACATGCTTTTGAGGAGCTGAAACGGCATTTGACTCAAGCCCCAGTGTTAGCCTTTCCCGATTTTGACAAAACGTTTTATGTGTCTTCTGACGCTAGTAAGAGGGGTTTTGGTGCCATTTTAGAACAGCAGTTTTCCGTGCCGCGTAGCGCGGATAAGCCCAATGGACCACGGGTGCTACGAGAGCGGCCAGTTGCTTATGCTAGCAGGACCCTGACTCAAGGCGAGAAGGGTTACTCCGCGACGGAGATGGAAGCTTTTGCGGCTCTATGGGGTTGTCAGAAATTTAGACACTACCTGTCGTGCAAACAGTTTGTTCTCCGAACTGACCATCAAGCAGTCAGGGACCTGTTGAATAATATCAAGGCTCTGGGTCAAGGTAAGCTCGCTAAGTTTGCTCTTAGTATGTTAGAATTTGATTTTACGGTTGAATATCGGCCGGGGCGTGAGAATGTGGGTCCTGATTGCTTGTCAAGACTGGATCCAATTGATGAGCCTGAAGATAGTGAGCATGAAGCAACAGCGGCTATGTATCCACCGGAAGTGTTCGCCTTGACGGCGGCACTTCCCGCGCCACCTACCCTGCTTACCTGGAAACGAGAACTTCGCGACGAAGAGGAATTTGCGATTTTATTGGATTTCCTGGAACAGAAGAGGTTACCAACTAATCGACAAGAAGCACAAGAGGTAAAGAAATTACGGTCTACATTTTTTATTAGAGACGGGGTGTTATACCGTTGGCACTTGAACAAACACGCCGAGCGTAGAGGGCTACCCTTCCCTACCGTGGTAGTGCCTAAGGCCCAGCGGGAGCAACTCTTGCAGGAAGTTCACTCTGATTTTACGACGGGTGGTCATCGGGCCCACCAAAATGCAATGGCCAGCTTGGAAACAAAGTATTGGTGGCCTCGCATGTCCCAAGATCTAGAGGATTTCATTGCTCAGTGTAAGCCCTGTGCGAAATTTAATCAAGGACCACGTAGATATCAGGCTACAATGCAGAACACGGTGGTGGTACGTCGACCGTTAGATGTCGTGGCTATGGACGTGATGCATTTCACACAAAAGGAGACCAACAGAGGTAACACGTGTGTACTGTGTATAGTCGACTATCTCACGCGCTACGCGGAAGCCTTTGCTATGCCCAATGAGCGGGCGGAAACCACTGCGTACTGGTATTTTAATGGCTTCGTAGCCCGGTGGGGCGTCCCCGCCCGGGTCTTGACAGATCAGGGACCAAACTTTATGTCTGTCTTCCTAAGAGCTTTGGTGGATGCCAGTGGCTCTGAGCGACTCAGAACTACTGCATATCACCCTCAAACGAACGGTGTAGTGGAACGCTTCAACCGGACAATACGTAGCCTGGTAGCCAAGTACGTGAATTGTTTCCAGTCCGATTGGGACGACTATTTACCGTGGGGGCTGTCCATCTACAGAGCAACGATTCACAGTGCCACGAAGGAGACACCTCATTTTCTGATGACAGGTAGAGACTACCGATACCCACTGGATAATTTCTTTCAGCTTCCTGGTGAGGAAGGCACTACCCAGAATTATAGCGACGCACGTAGCCAGCTACTGGCTCGGATGAAGGAAGCTTGGCAGCTGGCGCATGAGGCCTTGCAAGAGGCAGCACTGGTTAACAAGGAAAGGTACGATTTGAAAGCTTCACCTGTTGAGTATAAACCAGGTACCCTGGTTATGCTTAATATTGAGAACAAGAACGTACCTACAGGGTTGAGTAAGAAGTTACGGCCTAAATACGAGGGACCTTATCGGGTGTTGGACAAGATTTCTGTAACGAATTATCGTATTGCTCGCACTAACGGGTTAAGTGACCCGGTGGTGGTTAACATCAATCGATTAAGGCCTTTTTTGGACGCCCCAGTCAAATTGCCGGTGGTAACATTGTAGGCAACCTACAGTGTATGTCATTTGCAGCATTAGTTTCTGTAAAAAGCCTTGCGTAACACAAGAGCTCTTGTGGTTGTATAGTAATGTGCGTTAATTTTTCTTTTACGGGCGCCCGAGTTTTTGTATTACCTAGGGTTTTACCTCTAACAAGTGGTGTTGGTATTATCTGTGTTATATAACCCTTTGACTAGGGTGGGGTTTAAATTTTTCGTTTAAGGGCCTCCCTTATGATTTATTATTTCTGGTATAAAGTGGGGTTTTCGTTCTTATCTAATTTTGCTTCTTAATTTCAAAACTCATGGCTGTAAAACCTAGCCATGGGTTTTTATTTCCTTTCTCTTATCTACCCTAATAGGGGGATTCGTTCATTCTCTTACTTTTATTTTAAATTTACCTATGGGGGGGTTTTCTTTTAATTCAAAGGGATTGTCTTTCTTTACAAATTGCTAAGGGGGCCCTATCATATCTTTTTGTTTATATAGCGTATACCTTAGTGTATACACTGGGTGTGTGCGTGTATGTATGCCTTTAATCTGTATGTGTGTAGCGTGTTTTCTTTTCTCCCTCTACGTAGGCTAACTGTAGGTAGGTCACCTTTCTCTGTGTGTGTAGTTTTTCTTTTCCTTTTTCTATTTTTCATTCCACGTTTTTTTTTTTTTCCTTTTTTTTTTTTTTTTTTGTTTTTTCTGAGGCTTATTTTAGATCCTAGTGGCTGCTTGAATGCTTGGTTGGGGGCTTTCAGTGGACGGGCACATGAGCCTGTCAGCTGGAAACTATTGAAATGGTCCTCAATAGATGGGGATTCTCCTTATAGAGCTTGGTCGTGGGATGGTCACAATAAGGCTACCTTGTTGTGCTCATCTGCCTGGTCCACTGAAGATAGGGTCATTAGTATAGGCCAGCTTTTGCTTTGCCACATGTTAACCGTGTGCTGCTGTTATAACTTCATGTTTAATTTTGTGTGCGATTTGAACTGCTGCATTACGATTATTGCCTTATTCTTACGGATTGAACACGCACGCGAGAACTGAGAAAATGGCAGAATGGCCCCACCATTTTTCGGAGTGAACAACCCGCCCACGGAATTGCGAGCGGCTGCGCTGCGCATGCCGGTGAATCGCACGGGAGAATTCATCGCCGGCCTGGCACTGCCTGGACAGGAAAATAACGTCTTCTGCCCCTGCATCTGCGTCGCTATTTTTGATCCTTCCGCCCCTCATCGTGCTGACTCCCGCCTCCCAATCAATCGCCAGAGCCCGGTTTGGAACCGTTTCTAAACCCTTCCCCTGCCCCTGGTTACTACCAGCGACTGGTGTAACTTTATGTAATTAGCTCAACTTACCGCGACGGTGTAGTTGTAGCTTAAATCCCCTTTCCCTATCAATTACGGCGGATGTATCATATTAACGGCGGATGTAACATCTTTTACGGCGGAGGTATCATTTTGACGGCGGAGGTCTCATATTATATCATATCATATCAACCTATCAATCCATCATTCCGGCGGCGGTGCTATTTACTATTTCATGCTATTTCATTGACTTCACCACCATTGCCATTGACCTGAACCTCAATTAGTGACTACCTCTATTTGGACGATTCTACTCTGATTTGCCTGCTCAATTATGAAGACTACCTTACGATGACTTTTTCCAGAATTCTATTTCCCGATTGTGATGACCCGATGAAGACTCTTTGCTCAATTTATGCCTTATTCCCGATCTGTGCCATTCCAGCGATAAGGACGCTTACCTGTATATAGATCTATTCCTGATGAAGACGATTCCCATTTGGTGACTTTGAACTAGTTTATTTTGTGCTTTAAATATAAATGTTTGCTTTTTAATTTTTGTGTCGTAATTTTGTGGTATTCTTAACTTTCAAAAAACTTAACCTTTTTCCGAGCCTTATTCTAAATTTTAGAGTTTCTTTATTTATCTACTTACATTTTACCATTTTCTTGAGCTTTCTTATTTAAAACATTAGAATTTTTAACCACTTATCTAACCTTTTACCATTTTCCTGGAGCTTTATTTTAAAAATTAACTAAAATTCTGTGTATTTAGTAGTGATTTTGTCTGTGGTCTATGCATAATATTGCCTTTTTATGTGATCTGATGTACAGTTTTATATGCCATATTCGTATTTTGTCTGCTTTAATCATTTAACCAAAGTTATGTTCAAAAGTTTTACTAAAACCGGGTTTATTCTTTTCTTGAAGTTTTCATTTTCATATTTTTATTAACGGGTTTGATTGCGGGTTTTGTGCTTTTAACTTGTATTTTGTAACCTGACGCAACGTTAGAAGATGCGTGACGCACCAGCCATGTCCCAACTTGTCCCCTTTACTGCCGCCACATTTTTATCAAAATTATTTTCTTTTACCTATGTCTTTTAGTTGTCCCAACGGTTCCTGTCCTTATTTGTACCTGTCATTTTGTTTTTGGTAAAAATTTTCTTGGCTAAATGTCAGTTTTGTTTCCCACTCCAGAGCGCCAAAGTAGCTCCCGAACTATATGCCCCTATTCTATGTAAGGCCTGCATGCGCGGATGGGAGGATCTTCTCCAAAATTCTTATTTTAAGGGACTTTCTACTAATATTTTAACCAGTGTTTCGCGTTTTTAGTAACTTTAAGATTCCATTTTAACCCCCTCCTAATTTAATTTACTTTATTTTCATAAGCACCACGAGGGTACTTGGGGACTCTCCGTACCCTTTTGGTCCTTTTTATACATGCTTAAGCATGTTTAGGGTTACTTTGTAACTCTTTTAATTTAATTTAATACTTATATTTTACTTAAAGACTCCACAAACTTACTCCTACTTACACGCGAAACACTGGGATTAAATTAATTTCATCACCCATTCCCCTAAATTATTTCATTAATTATCTTTCGTCTTTCTAATTTTGCAGGAGATCCGCAAGGAACTGAGTTAGCGATGCGAGGCTAGACCCCCCCCACCCACCCAGCCGGAGATGGCGCACTCTAAGTTTAGCGGGAGGCTACCTCCGTACCCCAGTTTGAAGAGACCCAGGCGAAGCTGACATTTTGGTTTCTATTTCGATTCTTTGTTTTTTATAGTGATACAGGTACGCGATCCCCGCCGCTGCGGCTGGAGGATCATGGGTCGCCCATTCACGCACCGTCCCGTGGCATTAATATGGCAGTTTCCCATGCGTGTTTTTATGGCTGGTCTTCACTAGTCTTTTGACGCCATGTCATTTTTACTATGTTTCTTACTTAGTCAAGCTTAGTTTAGTTTTGTATTTTTGTATTTCTTTCTTGTGTTTTGACTTATGTGCTGAGACCCATTTACCAAAATTCAGTCAAAAATTTTCACTGTTGGGTAAATTTCTTCCTTCTTTTGGTTTATGTGTCCCTCGCAGGAGCTCGGGCGGTAAGCCCTAGGGAGATGTAATGTGTGAGTTGTAATGTGTGAGTTGTGTGTATTTTAGTGAGTTTACTTTAATGTGAAATTCTGGTGAGAATGACAATTTTAGTGTGAAATGTGTGTTATGTAAATTTGTGTTGAAATTAGTTTGAAATTGTTCATTTATCTATGTTAAAATGCGTGGCGTTTTATTCAGCCAACTTAGCTGCGAGGTATCGCTGTTTGTCCTTTGAAGTTTCTCTGGATGCTCGCTGAGCATCCCGTTTGCAAAGGGGGTCTCAAAATGGACCAATCAAAATTCACTAGGCATCTCTCTCAGCCTTCACTTTAAAACTAGTCAGTCTTGTCTTTCTGAGCTCTAGCGCGCGGCTGTATTTTTCGACTCGTGTGCTTAGCCATTGTCTTTAATTTTGGAGCCTGCCCTGGGTATTCGTAAGTATTGATTTTAATTTATTTCTTTTTACACTAGACTCCGAGGCGACCTCGTGGGTCAGTCCAAATTTATTAGGGGTGTGTTATTCTATTTTAATTCGGTAACTAATATTGCTGTTTAATTTTAGAAAAGGGTTAGTGGGTCATATCATATAATTTATTTTACCCGCGACGGCTTAGGGAAATATCATTTGAGGTCATAGTTTTTCATAAGGGTTTAACCAATTTCTGGGGTAGAATCTGTGCACGTAAACTGTCTCATATCTGTACCCAAGATTTTATTCATGCCCTGTTTACTCGTTGTTATTTCATTTGAATTTATAATTGTTTAAATCTTCCCTGTCTAAATTTATCTGTTCTGTCAATTTTTATGATGAATGTGTCTCTGTCAAAATTTCTGGTATTGGTCTGTGTTTATTTTCGGGAGTCGCTCCCCTTGTTTATATTCTATTAAACGCGGTCTCATTAGCTGAACCGTTAGGGTGTATTTATTTAGGATTTTATTAGAACTGTATAGTCGGTAGGTAGGACTCTGAGTTATTTCTAAGTCTAGGTAGACTAATTGTTTACTGAGCGTGTATTTAATTTATTCAAAGTTCTCTCCATAGTTGATAGTTAGGCATTTATTAGTCCTTTAGTCAGCCTTATTTAGTCGTCGGTTAGGTTTAATTATTCTTGGCGAGATCCTGCCCAGGTCGACTGGAACATAAGTCTCCTCCAGGTTCGTCGTTTCCATACGCGCACAGTTTCCACCCGTAAAGTTTGGTTGTCTATACACTTCCAACTTTACACTGGTCCTAAAATGTTAAAGAGCACGGAAATAGGTTATTTCGTAAGTTTTAGCCCTTTGCGTAAAGGATTAAAGCCGTAGGAGTCATAAATACCCGAAAGGAAACCAGCACCTTAAACAAACTTCAAAGGAACCGACACGGCGGCATCTTTGAAGTTTGTTTAAATTAGCTTATCTTACGCATGCATGAAGATCCAAAGCTGCAATTTTTACGTAGTTGTGTATAATGATGAGACGCAAAATGTAGCGCACTGGCTTGACTTGATTCAGCTCACAGCTTTCGCTAGCCTGGGTTAAACCCTCGAAAAGTATTAAAACTACCCATTTTTGGTGTTTAAAGAGGAATAACTTTCGCAGACAGCATTTTTGAGCGATGACCCAATTATAACTTTTACTCAGCGTGATGAGAGCTTTCAAATGAGCCCAAGTTTGTAGCGGTTGGAGCAACTTTTATTTTTCGGGATATGGGCCCGCTGGAACCACGTGCCGCCCCAAATCCGCATGATTGATACATATTCGCGTTCTCCTGAACGGGACCTTTCATTTGATACCAACTCGACTAGTTTTCGAATATTTTTTCTTTTCCTACAGTTTCTAAAATTTCTGAAATTTGCAATTCTAAAATTTTAGAATTTTTTAAAATTTTTGAAATCTCTGATTTCTGAGCTTTCAGAAAATATATACATTGTCATACTTAACTTGAATAATAAACTCTCCACAAAATGCACTCTTTTGGTCCAGTTTAAGTTTGCTAGACTATATGTAATGAAGTGAGCAAGATCCGAGCTACGATCTGCTCCAAACACTAAACTCCCTAAACTCCGCTTCTTTACACGGAAGGTCAGCACGTCTGTTCGCAATGAAGCAGACTTAAGCACCAGATCTCTGAAAGGTGGTGTTCCAGAATCAGAGATTCTCTGCGGCCAACCTTGGTAGGGGTCTTTGTCGGTGAGTTCGTTTGAGGCTCCTGAGTTGATTTCCAATCGGACAGCAAGAGGGGTCAGCACTTGCTTCCTTGATGATCTCTCCAATTGTACAGCAAGCGGGGTCAGCACTTGCTATCTTGATGAGCACTGGATTTGGTTGAGTTCTTCCTCACTGGATCTTCGGTCCTTTCTTGTGGCTAGTAGTCGTACGATAAACGCACCGTAGTTGAAGGCTAACTCGCCTTTGGTTGCTGGTAATAAGCTAGACGGTAAACGCACCGTAGGTGAAGGCAAACGCGCCTTTGTTGCGAAAATAAGACTCGGTAACTAACACACTGATAATTTAATGAAAACACTACAATTACAATTCGTACAATTCTGCGCTTTTAAACTAACAGTTACTACAATACTAACGATGAGGTTACAATACAATCAGATACAGTACAGGTTTACTGTACCAGAGTTGCCAGATACTTTCCCTTCCTAGGTTATTATTAATATTATTCCAATCTGGAATAATATTACAACTTTGGCTAAATTATTGGGACCAGGTCGATACTCTTAACGCCTTTTACACCCTTTCACTCTACTAACTCTTTCTAACTCAATCTCCCTATATGCTGTGTGTTACCCTATATGCTTGTGCTTTGTTACTCTTTATACGTCCCCTTACAATAGGACTGTCAAACTAATATCACAATAAACTAAGTTACGAATTATTAACCTAGGGACGGTCTTTGGGTGAGCCCCTGAAAGTCGGACACCGCTTTCGCTCCGACACTCAGTTCAGGGATGCTATGTGGGATAGAATTTGAGGAACGCGAAACAGTT